>OX608079.1:44086085-44364423 GCA_951509765.1 Sphenella marginata | reverse complement strand
ACCGGAATCCGTATTGCATTGGACTTAAAAACTAAATTTTTTCCAAATATTGCAAGACTCTGCATTTCACAGTTTTCTCAAAAACCTTAGAGATTGATGGCAGGAGAGAAATAGGTCTGTAGTTATTTTTATCTTTCTTATTCCCTTTCTTATATAGTGGTATGACATTAGCACATTTTAGATCGTCTGGAAACACTCCTGTGACTATACTTAAATTAAATAAATACTTTAAAATGTCAACAACATAGAAAGCAATGTTTTTTAATGTACGGTTTGAGATACCATCATTCCCAGATGAACCAGTATTTTTTAAAGAATTTATTAAACTCAAAATCTCGGACCCAGAAATTGGTTCAAAAAAGAAACTACAACCTGGAGAAGTAATTACAGATTAAATTAAGCGGTTGTTGCAAGTGCAGCTGATATTACTATTACATGGAGCGTATTCTTTTCCAATTGTAACAAAAAAATCATTGAGATGGTTAGTAACGTCCAATGGGTGAGAAACAACTTCGCCGTCGATATCCAGAACAAACGAATTCGATTGCTCTACCTTATTACGATTTAGAATGTCGTTGACCACATTTCATTCCTTCTCCACGTCACCCTTCGCAGCTAAAAATCTATTCTTATAAAAACTATCATGCTTAGAGCGACATTCTTTGTTAATACTGCATGTGAGATATTTTACACGCTTTCGGAGGCGAGTGTTTGTTGGATGCTTGCGACGTTTATTTTTGAGTTTAATTTAAGTAGATCCCGATTGATCCATGGCTTGAGAATAGTCTCCGAACGTTTAGGTGAAGTAACAGAGGTAGATTTAGTTATGTGAGATTGAAGCGTAGTCAAAAATAGCTTTACTCACATCCTTTTCAACATAAACGGGTTCCCTCTTTTCATAACAAAGTGAATTATAAAGAGCTCTAAAGTTTATTTTCTGAAAGACTGTTGGACTCTTTTTCTTAAAATTACGCACATTATCTAAACACCTGATTTTCAATCCAGTCATACAATGGTCAGAAACTCCAAGATCAAAGTTTAAACCAGCAGATGGGCTAAATGTATTACTGGCGAAGCGGCCATATATATGGTCTATAATGGTTCCAGAAATTGGCCGTGTTATACAATTTATATAAGATGTCAAGCCATGACTGGCCAACAGCTCAAGGTGGTTATCTAATGCAGCGTTAGCACTTAACAAATCCATATTGAAATCTCCTATTACAATTAGATTCGCTGAGATTTCCTTATCCAAAACAGAAGAAAATACAAAGCTGACTACTTCCTTATTAATATTAAAATTAGTTTTAAAATATCCGCACTTGTTAGGCAAAAGCTAGTAACATCGTGCTCATATATATCACGTACGAAAACTCCGACACCACCAGCTGAGTATGAATTATTGGTATTCGCCAAAAAACTGTAACCGGGAATGTGGTAATCATTAACCTCATAAGAGTAGATCCATATTTCCGTTACAAAAACAATATCAGGAGGATGTGCAAAGGCTTCTAGGTTCAAACATAACGAATCCAAATTCTGTCGTAGGCTTCTCACATTTTGATGAACAACGGTTAAAGTGTTACTTTCTACTGTTAAAAAGTTTAAATTGTCTATGACATTTAAGTTGGCATTAATATTAGAGCTGTCGTCTATAAAAAACGTTCTATTACTCATTTAGAAAAAAAAACTAAGATCTATAAAGCGCTAAGCGGAAAGAACCGCTAAATCTTCAAAAGTTTTTATAACAACAGCTCTATCATTTTCTGTCTTTTTCATTAGGAACTTTGAATTACTTAGCCACAGATACTTAAACCCTTTGTCCTTTTTTATTTTCGTAGCTTCCAAAAACAAAGCGCGGTTATAATCGGTAAGGCAATTTTTAATTAAAATATCTTTACGGTTAGAGTCCGTGCCAGAAAAAACTGATGTATTCAGATTCTTCTTGGGAGTCCTCTTAGCAGCCATAATTTTCTTCTTGCTATTAATCGATTTAAATTTTACCAAAATATTTTACTTAAAATTAGAACCCCTTACTTTTATCTTGAATTCCTCAATTTCTTCTTCAGAAACCACCACATTTAATGCATCACTGAAAAGTTTTTTGACACATTCTTTTGCATTCTCTTCATTTGTTATCGGCACTCCCACTATTTCAATTGTATTTTCTAACTTTCTTTGGTCGTTCCAATTCAACTTACTTTCTAGCTTCGAAATCTTAATGTTTAGTTCATTGTTCTCTTCCCTTATTTGTTGTATCGTTGTGAGAAAGTCAGTGTTCATTTTTTTCAAGCTAAGCATCTCTTCATATAAGAGTTGAAGAGTTACTTTGCCTTCATTTACACTGCTTGTGATTTTCTTTGCGTTTTCCGCTTCACCCACTGTCTCACAACAGCAGGCACTTGATGATGATGACTCTCTGCTATTTGTGGTATTGTTGTTGTTTTTTGAAGCGATTTTCTTCGCATTACTTGCACTTGTCACAGCGGTACTTGTTATTGGTTATTTTAAAGAATTCAATGTCGGCAGACTGTAGATTCACGCAATTACAATGAAAAAAGTTCTTAGGCTAGGTACTAACATCGATTTTCACGTGAAACAGCTGTCAAAATCCATACAAAATTTCTTGTCGTGAAGTAGCCGTGAAATTTCGCTTGTATTTCACGGCAAAGTAGTACTCAGTTCAAGGTGTGTAAATGTACCGCAACATGACATTAGCAACATTTTTTCACGACTTTTTAAATTGAAAATGTCATTTAAAATTGAGGGAAAAGTGACATTTCTTGAAATTTCTATGAATATCTATTCTTTTGACACTCAAAGTTGCTAGCATTTTGAGGTTTCTTCTCATTGTTGCTAGCAACATTTCACGGCAAGGAAAATGCATGTTGCTGGCGGAATTTCACGGCTGTGAACTTAGTACTTGGCTTTACAGTCAAAACAATCAATTTTATTCAGACCAGGCCCGTGCGCACGGGGGGGTTTTGGGGGTTAAACCCCCCCCCCCCCCATGGCCAAATCTAAGTTGCAATGATTTTGCAAAAATTTTCCAAATACAGTTTATAAATCTTGTATTGAATCTTAACTAATAATTTTTGACAAAATTAGTTAAAATAATTTTACGGAAGATGAAATTGGTGAAAGTTGCAAAGAATAAGGTTGGCCAATACATAAGTCCGGCACTTTGAATTGCACTTGCAGCTTTCCGAAATTACAAAGTTGTGTAGCGTATGGGCATTTTTTAAAAAATGTTACTGATGAAAACACTGAGCAGTTTCAATTAAAAGAGCGAATGAAATGCAAGGATCAATTATATGAAAGATTTCGAGTGTCTTCTAACCCTTTTAGTTGTAGACGTAAAGAGAATTGTGAGAAAATGAACGTTGGCTAGCAGATGAGCGACAACGTTCAATTATTTGAATGTTTTCAAACATTTTCTGAGGTTTTTTTTTATTTTACCTAACAGAAGATAAAGATCGCATTTTTCATGGACGTTTATCAATAGTCTGTGGAAAATAAACATAGCACATTTCATATTTTCCGAATTGTGTCAATAAAACTTCATAAACCTTATTTTTTATTATTTATAATAATAATAATTCCCAACGGATTATCCACCATATCCCGCCCGACCGGCGCGAGGGGCGCATCCGCATGACGCACGGATTGTCGAGATCTAAAACTGCTCAGCTACAGAGAAAACCTAAAGGTAGATAAAAAATAGATGACACAATTAATAAATAATTAGTTGACAGCGAATAGTTATTGTAAAGAATAAAGATAAGAATCAAAGGATGTGAAAGTAAATTGTATTTAGGATAGAAAGAATTGACATTTTTATTCTGCATAGTGGGTCTGAAATATCAAACGTACCAGAATGAGAGTTATAATCTTGACACAAACAACGAAAAGGCTGATTTAATTCAAAATTAGTTCGGCAGTGTTTCAAGATAAGTGGTTTAAAACGTCTTGATGGACGATAAGGTACATTGAAGTTCACTTCGCTCAAAAGAAACGGGTTTGTGATTGAACCATTTAGTAATTTAATCATGAACACAATTCCAAGCATTTCCCTCCGACTAGAAAGGTTGGAAGATTAATTAGTTTTAAGCGACTCGTATACGATGGCAAATTATACAAGGGATCCCAGTGAAGATCTCTTAAGGGAAATAGTAAAAATTGTTTTTGAACTGATTCTAAGCGATCCACGTGGACCTGGTAACGTGGGTTCCAAATTATAGAACCTTATTCAAGTATCGGTCTGACTAATGTAGTAAAGAGTTTTAGTTACATAAGGGTTGCTAAATTCTTTAGACCATCGTTTAACAAATTCTAGAACGCCTCTAGCTTTATTGACTGTTACTGTTGTAATCTCCCGCCCGCTATATTAAATGTTTCATATAAATTGTCATAACTCTACTTTGTTATTTGCGGACTCTGTTGTTAATTGTTTCATGTTCATTATTTCCGTACCCTGATTAATGTATGCCCAATATGATTGTATGCTGGGATGTAGACAAACTCTTGCTCACTTTGTATGTACCTATGAACTGCAGTAGGCCATCGTTTTGAGACATACTATGTATTAATAACGGGCAATGCAGTATTTATCATGGATGAAAGAGATAAGGTTTAGCCATCACATGTGTGAGAAAAAAGTATTTTTTTCGCGTGACGTATGCGGTGTGTTGTCAACCTGAAAAAGCTGTCAAATACCATACATTTCAAGAAAGAAAATATAAACAACCTAACAAAAGTTGCTAAATAATAATATTTAGTGCGGTAATCATCCAAAATAACTTCAATACGGACGTAATCAGTTTGTATAAATCGTATTAAAAGTATAGAAATCCCTTTACATTGAATTTCTTAAGGAAATTCAAATGCAAAGTTTCGGTCCTCAGATCAGTGAGATTGTAAACAGATATTTCGCGTATAAAATTAGGAAAATTTGTGCAGTGGTTTAGAAAATAATGCAATATCATGTCAGATTTACGATAATAAATGCATTAAATAAGTTTCGACTATGTGATTTAGAACTATTTACTCATTTTAAATGAAGTCCTCAAAGCCGTGTACCAGTGCAAATTTTCATGTAGACATTGGTACAAAATACAAAAGTTTTAATGCTTTTCTTTCGAAAAAATTGTTAAATATCTATTATTTAATGTTTCATTTCGATAATAATTGTATTAAATACGTTCCGGCAGTGTAATTTTAAAAATATTTACTCATTTTAAATGAGGTCCTCAAAGCCGTGTACCAGTGCAATTTGTATGATGTTTTACTTAAATAAATACATACTTGCATACGAAAAATACCAAATCAGTAAAAAGATTTTGTTTCATTTTAAGTGGCTTTATTTTATATACATATATTGTTTATACGTACAATACAAATGAAATTCTGTAAAGGAAAATATTTGACAAAAATGGAGCCACATTCTTTGGGAGTTTTCATACTCTGGAAAGTGGAAAAACCCAACTTTTTTATCTTTAGGTTTATGGGAATTTGCGCAATTTAACACTGCGCACTTCATTTTTATTAATAAAATAACCAAATATTTTTTTTTTACTAGAATTCACACAGAATAAACAAAACAAATACTGTATTGGGCCAATAGATGAACACCGCATACGTCACAGAAAGTCAGCTGTTTTATTCACAATATGGCGGCAAAGTTGATGGCTTAATCTTGTATAATTGATTCATGAGTATTTATCATTATATCTGCATTCTCTTCGTTATTAGAGCATACATATGTGCATACAAAGGCAGAGCGATGAGTCGGTTAATATTCAGTAGATATATACATATGTACATTTGTGTTAGAGGAGTTAGGCGGTCCGAGCATATGCTTACCGTATTGTGTCATTCGCCTTGTTTCTCTATTACATATGTGCAATTGCAATTCGGTAGCTAAAATTTGGCTTGCCGGTAAACTCAAAGTCAAAGTCAGTTGCCGACCATTAGAGAAAGGGTGAAGAACACACTGCGGTAAGTATATGCAATCATTATTTGTGACAGATAAAACTAGTTAAGAATTTTCCAGAAATAAACCAAGTGTTTTGTCAACTTTATTCATGAACGTGCCGAGTTTTATTTCAACACTTGCGTTAAATTCGCCAGCGGTCGGCGACAAAGCTTTATTTCGCACTGAAATATAATTTTCACTGGTGCCTGAAATTTCTAGCCTAACATGTATGTGAAAATATGCTACCGTTCCAATTAATGACCAATGTATGAAATTTCCACACAAATTTAAATTGTTTAAAGCCAACTAATTGTAATTTGCGACACTATCTTCCTCGCGCTATTTGAATAAACTTCGAAATGACTCCGCCAGTAACTACGCCAGTAACTACGACAGCTGTATCAACGTCGAAAACTGCATCAACTGCTGCCACAGACACAACGAAAATGTTGCCGGGTACCAGTACTGCCTCTGGCAATAATTCGCCAAATATTGTCGAAGGAGTTAACACCCGTTCTTCCGCCCGCCAGGAAGCCATAATACAGGCCATGCAGAAGCAAATTGTGATGCTTGAAAACCGCTTAAAGACGGCTCAGCTGAAAATTAAGGAACATGAGTCTGCAAGTGAAATTCAAAGTGCGGAGTCGCAAAGCATGGCCAGTGGCGTGAGCGAAAGCAACGCCAATGGGGGTAACTTGCCGCCTGCGAGTTTCATGCCGCCTACCAGTATCATGCCGCCTACGAGTCTCATGCCGTCAACGAGTGTTATGCCTCAACTACAGACTTCACAAACGCTAATACCTGTTAACGCAAGTACTGTGTACTCGCAATCACAACCAAATCATGTACTATGTTACCCCTCTTATATCACACCTCATCACTCGCCTCCTATTTATACGTTTTCTGCAAGTTGCCCCGCTGCTCCAACAGCAACAAATAACATGTATGCCAATCCAAGCTTGCCTGCTTTTGGACATTTTAGTAACCTTTCGTCGACGTTGCCTGTTTCTGCCAACACGGGCCCCGTACCCTTACGTTTCCCAAACCAGCCAAGAAAGTTGCAGGATCTGCCTGAATTTAGTGGGAAGCCCGAAGATTGGCCGATATTTTTTACCGCTTTTACCGAGATAACTGCAGTCTACGGATACAGTTGCTTCGAAAATAATCAGCGATTACAAAAATGCTTAAAGGGCGAGGCGCGGGAAGCCATTAGATCATTATTAATCCATCCGAGTAATGTAGGCAACGTAATTGAACAACTCAAGTTCCGATTCGGGCGCCCCGAGCAGTTAATTCGTAGCCAACTTGCCAACGTTAGAGAGATTGTTCCAATTGCCGAAAACTCAATGGTTAAACTGGTGCCATTTGCAACAAAGGTGAGCAACATTTGCGCATTTCTGCAGTCGGCTCATGGGGGTGAGCAACATATAGCTAATCCAACGCTCCTCGACGAGCTCGTATCGAAGTTGCCTATGAGCAAGCGAGTCGAATGGGCAGTTTTTGCTGCGTCTTTGCAGCCGTATGCAACTGCTAGAGATTTTAGTGAGTGGCTTACTAAATTAGCTAATGTAATTTGTACGGTATACGATGGAGATGCCGGAAAAGACTCCAAACGTCGAGTAGTCTTACACGCTGCCGAATTGCAACGCCACTCAACGTGCCCCGTGTGCCAGGGTCATCACAGGGCAGCCGACTGTAAGAAATTCACTCAACTTGTGGTATCAAAAAGGTGGGAGGAGGTCAAACGACTCCATATGTGCTTCGGGTGTCTCAATGTGGGGCATAGTTCATAATTGCCAACGACGCAAACAGTGCGCTATCGACGGGTGTAAAAGGACACACCACAAATTGTTGCACGAAACCGAAGGCGCAATCCACGAGTCATCAAGCAATTCAGGCAAGCTTCAACATCGCACCAGACATTTTTCATCCGTCGAACGTAGTAGACATCCAGCCAATCAAGCGCAGCCAGCGCCGTGTGATCAACAACAAAGTAATACAGGAGCAGCCGTGCTGAATTGCAGTAACGATATTGCCAAAGGTTAGCTCCTTTTCCGAATTTTGCCCGTAATCCTTTATGGAAACCAAAAGTGCGTTGAAACATTTGCCCTGCTGGACGAAGGCTCGTCCATTACCATGGTCGATAACACCCTTATTGATGAATTGGGGTTACGCGGCCGATCTGAGCGATTAAATGTGCAATGGTTCGGTGGACGTGCCACCAACGAACCAGCCGTGGTGGTTGATTTATTAATTAGTGGGGCAAATATGCAAAAGAAACATAAACTATGTAATGTGTTTGGGGTCTCAAATTTGCAGCTGCTTGAGCGAAGCTGATTTGCACGTAAACAACCGTCGCATGGAAATGCTGCCAGTACAGCCATACACTCATGTCAGGCCAAAGCTGCTAATCGGACTTGACCACTGCCACCTTGGTCTGCCATCAACCACCACGAGGATGAACAAGGATGGGCCGTTCGCTGCAAGCACCGAACTTGGATGGGTTGTGTTCGGTCCAACAACAAATACGTATCCGGTAGTGCCATCTTGCCTAATTGTGAACCGTCATACGGATCTTTCATTGCATAAAGTAGTATCGGATTATTTTTCCACAGAGAGCTTCGGGGTGCGGCCTGCACCTACCATCGAGAGTGAAGGTGACACACGCGCTAAGGCGATACTAGAATCAACTACCTGCAGAGTTGAAGGGAGGTTTCAGGCTGGGTTGCTTTGGAGGCGGGAAAATATAAAGCTTCCTTCTAGCTACGCCATGGCTCTGAAAAGGTTAAAAAGCATTGAAGCTAAAATGCAACGCGATTTAGACTTCGGAAACGAATATAAACGAATTATGAATTCGTATGTTGAGAAGAATTATGCGCGAAGGTTGTCACCAGAGGAAGCCAGTATGTCTACCACTAGAACATGGTTCTTACCCCACTTTGCAGTAAGTAACCCAAACAAGCCGGGAAAATTACGTATGGTTTTTGATGCGGCCGCCGAGGTCGACAGTGTATCGCTCAATTCACAACTTTTAAAAGGCCCACAGGAATATCGTCCCTTACCGGCTATACTTTTCCATTTTCGTGAAGGGGCAATGGGGGTATGTGCGGATATCAAAGAGATGTTCCACCAAATATTAGTCCAGCCGACCGACAGATGTGCTCAAAGGTTTCTCTGGCGAAATGGTGACGCCTCGAAACAGCCTGATGTGTACGAGATGCTTGTGATGACGTTTGGCGCGGCATGCTCGCCGTGTACCGCAAACTACATAAAAATGCGTAATGCTGTGGAGTCTCGTAGCGACGCTAGTGGTAACGACCGAGCCGTGAAATCTATATTAGACTACCACTACGTAGATGACTACGTCGACAGCTTTGCAACTGAGGAAGAAGCCATTAAAGTATCACTACAAGTAAAGGCAATTCATGCAAGAGCGGGTTTTGAGCTTCGTAATTTCGCGTCAAACTCCTCAAGAGTAACGAACGCACTTGGTGGAAGCGTTGATGCCCGTCAACTAGCAAGTAAGGAAGGAGTTGCGACTGAAAGGGTTCTTGGTTTATTCTGGCATGCGTCATCGGACAGTTTTCGTTTTGAATTGAAATTCAACAAAGTCGATCCGAAGGTACTGAATGGAACAAGGCGGCCGACATAGCGTGAGTTACTGAGCGTTGTCATGTCAGTTTTTGACCCCTTGGGATTTCTGAGCAACTTTGTAGTAGGCGCAAAATTACTCATGCGCGAGGTGTGGAGGCACGATATCCGTTGGGACGAGCCATTGCCAAATGTCGTTAACAACGCTTGGGAATACTGGCGTAAACAATTGCCACAAGTCATCGATTACAAAATCCAGCGCCATTATTTTGGGAAGGGCCTTCCCAAGATTCTGCAACTACATATCTTCGTCGATGCTAGTGAGGATGCCTTCGCTGCGGTTGCCTACTGGAGAGCAATTACTGACCTTGGTGAGGTGGAAGTTTCATTTGTCTGCGCGAAAACTAAATGCGCGCCAATAAAATCATTGACAATCCCGCGACTAGAGCTTCAAGCAGCTGTATTAGGCACGCGATTGATGAGCTGCATCCGCGAAGAGCATTCCGTAGTAATTGACAGTTGCATCATTTGGAGCGACTCTAAAACGGTAATCCAGTGGCTCCGCAGCGAGCATCGTCGTTATAAGCCGTTTGTTCAACATCGTGTCGCCGAAATATTAGCTGCCACTACCATTTCAAATTGGAGGTGGTTGCCAACTGATAAGAACGTCGCAGATGAGGCAACAAGATCCAACTATCGAGTCAATTTTAGTTCTGCATCTCGATGGTCATGTGGTCCACAATTTCTGCTGGAGGATGAGCATACTTGGCCTGCTGAAGTCACGATAACTAACAACCATCACGAAGCGGATGAAGAACTCCGTCCAAAATACGCACTTACTATGGTAACAAATGATTTTTTAAATTTTAATCGATTTTCTTCCTTTGATAGGTTGGTCAGAACAGTAGCCTGGGTCCTGAGATTTGTCAACATTTGCCGCCGCCGGGATCAGCCAGATCTTCGCCACGGTCTGACAGTAAAAGAAGTCGAAACTGCCAAATTTTGTCTTTGTCGGATTATCCAACGCAATGTATATGCGGAGGAGATCCATCAGATCGAAAATAAACAAAACTTGGCCAACACCAGCCCGCTTATACAGCTTTCGCCATATATTGACGAAGAAGGCGTCCTTCGTGTGAAGGGACGCATAGAAGCGGCCAGTTGGCTGCCAATAAGTTCAAGAAGGCCAATTATACTGCCACCAAGCCATATCTTTACGAGGTTGTTGGTGATGCGCTACCACAACAGTATGCGACACCAAAATACAGAAGCCACAATTTCAGAAGTTCGTCGCAGTTACTGGGTGCCACGGTTGAGGAACTTGCTACGTAGTATCATAGCCAGCTGCGCTGTGTGCCGCTTAAACAAAATCAGCGCTTCGCCACCACTCATGGGCCCGCTTCCAATTGACCGATTAAGTCCTTACGTAAGGCCTTTCACATATACCGGCCTGGACTATTTCGGCCCGGTAACAGTTACCGTCCGTCGTAGTACCGAAAAGAGATGGGTGGCGCTATTTACATGTTTGACGGTCAGAGCGGTACATCTAGAGTTGGCACACGATTTGAGCACCGACTCTTGCATAGTCGCCATACGCAACTTTATAAATCGTCGTGGCGCCCCCTCTCGTATAAGATCCGATAATGGGAAAAACTTTGTCGGCGCAGATACGGAAGCAAAAAGGTTTGACGACGTCTTTGATTGCGAGCGGCTACAAAGCGAGTTGTCTCAAAGGGGAGTAGAGTGGATATTCAACTCGCCGTTTAACCCTGCGGAAGGTGGTGCCTGGGAACGGTTAGTTCAGTGCGTCAAGCGGGTTTTACGCCAAACCTTGAAAGAAACGTCGCCAAGAGAACACACGCTCAACTGCTTCCTAATCGAGGCAGAAAATATAGTAAACTCGCGCCCGCTAACGCACTTACCTATCGATGTCGACCAGGAGCAACCTCTTACGCCGAACGATTTTCTCCTTGGTGAACCCCATACATCGCGCACCCCGGCCGTATATGAAGTTTTGGAACAAACGTGCTGCCTGCGACAACAGTGGCGTGTAGCAAGACAGTTGAGAGATCATTTTTGGAAGCGCTGGATAGCGGAGTACCTACCTACGCTGACACGCAGGGTGAAGTGGTGCCAGAGGACAAAGCCGCTGGAAGTGGGAGACCTTGTGTTTATATGCGATCCCAACGTACCTCGCAGAGAATGGCGCCGTGGCAAGGTAGAAGGCGTATACCCTGGAGCGGACGGTGAAATTAGGCGGGCTGATGTACGAACTTCGACCGGTCTGAAACGTCGTGCGGTATCGAAATTGGCAGTACTAGATATTGATTTTGGTGAATCTGGTTGATTCACGGGGGTGGGGATGTTGTAATCTCCCGCCCGCTATATTAAATGTTTCATATAAATTGTCATAACTCTACTTTGTTATTTGCGGACTCTGTTGTTAATTGTTTCATGTTCATTATTTCCGTACCCTGATTAATGTATGCCCAATATGATTGTATGCTGGGATGTAGACAAACTCTTGCTCACTTTGTATGTACCTATGAACTGCAGTAGGCCATCGTTTTGAGACATATGTATTAATAACGGGCAATGCAGTATTTATCATTATATCTGCATTCTCTTCGTTATTAGAGCATACATATGTGCATACAAAGGCAGAGCGATGAGTCGGTTAATATTCAGTAGATATTTACATATGTACATTTGTGTTAGAGGAGTTAGGCGGTCCGAGCATATGCTTACCGTATTGTGTCATTCGCCTTGTTTCTCTATTACATATGTGCAATTGCAATTCGGTAGCTAAAATTTGGCTTGCCGGTAAACTCAAAGTCAAAGTCAGTTGCCGACCATTAGAGAAAGGGTGAAGAACACACTGCGGTAAGTATATGCAATCATTATTTGTGACAGATAAAACTAGTTAAGAATTTTCCAGAAATAAACCAAGTGTTTTGTCAACTTTATTCATGAACGTGCCGAGTTTTATTTCAACACTTGCGTTAAATTCGCCAGCGGTCGGCGACAGTTACGTTAATGTGGTAGTTGATACTGAGTTTGTAATCCATAGTAACCCCAAGGTCAAAAAAATAACACACTTTCTCAAGACTATAATTGTTAATTGTATAGGAAGCTGGCTGAGAAATTCCTCTCGAAAAACGTATGTATTTACATTTCTTTAGATTAAGCAGCATATAATTTAAATCGCACCAAGAAACTAGTGTATTGAAATCTGATTGGCTTATTTCTATCTTCGAAAGAAGCTCATGTTGGAGAGTAAAGCTCTGAGAAATGAGCGTTTTATGGCTCCGAAAGGAGTCCTTTTTTGCAGCTGGGATATGCCATCATATCACCAATTCTCTATCAAATACAGAAAAATATGTACAACCAGAAAAATTTTATGGGGTATAGTTTTAGGTATCAGAGTATGCAGTTTTAGAAAAGTTAAAGAACATTTAAATTTATGGTGTATGGGTCTAGGTATCTGTTTCAGCAAAAATATGTTTATCTTGGTGAAAAATGTATGCGAATGCAAATCTCAATTAAAAGAAATCTTTAAACTATTGATTAAGTAACAATTATCACATCAGCTTCTTGTTTTTTTTTTTCAGTTTTTAGCATATATTGCATGCAATTGAATGTGACAAACTTCAAACAATTTCCGGGTCCATTAAATATGCTCGGATCGGCACAAAATTTTACGGGTGAGGTTTTTAGCTCAAAAGGAAAAAAATCAGGCCGGCACTCCTCAAAAAGACAAAATCGAAAAATAAGGGCACTCCTAGTCCACATGCATATATTGGAGTTAACGATTTCCGAACTTAGGTTGGGTGCAATTTCCGTGATCTGTAATGAGAGTTGTAGAAGTATTTTAGTAGAGAGGACTGCTATATAAGGGGGTTGCAGATTTTATGTTTCTACGTGGTGTAGGATTGCTGCAGCGGGGTAGCGGTAGGAGGGTATTTAGTGCTAGCCGGGTGGTTTTTCTGGGTTTGCTTAAGATGTTGGGTTTTCAATATTGGGGAGAAAACATAATTTTACAAGTGGTCTAGTGAGAATTCCGGTTTGAGTGCGAACATCGACAACACATATATGCCCATCTGACCCTGAATGTATTTTTTCAATGCGCGCAGTATGCTATTCGGTGACCATCCGACTTTAGCTTCCGATTTTGGGTTTTTCTATTTATATCTTTTCTGGAGATCTTTCAGATAATCTTGTTTCCATATTTTGCTAAACTTATGATGAATACTTTTGACCTTTTCCCAACTATTCATAAGTGACATATTTGCGTGATCAATCTCTGGGATGGCTAGGAGGGGGCCACCTCTGAGAAAATGACCGGGGGTGAGCGCAGTAAATTCGGCCGGGTTATTTGATAATAAAATAACTCCCAATTTCGTTGGGAGTAATTTCATATTTGTTGGGACTTACTTCATTCGGCCTAAAAGTTGCGTTGGGAGTTATTTCATATTTGTTGGGACTTATTTCATTTGGTAAAACTTTCCGTCGAACGTGAAGTGTTAATACACGTCCAAAAATGTCGAGAGAGCTATCAAAAGACGAGTCTTGGCCTCCGTAACAATAATCTGGAGGTGGAAATCCGATATATTTAGAAGTTTGGGAGATATTTGCAGTTAAAGATCACAATTTTCTGTCGTTTTCATGTGGTTGTTGTAATGGCACATTAGGCTGAGCCAAAAAAGTGTAAAAGTGTGCGTACCTTGGCGTGTTGCCACGGTTCAGGCAACCACCCGGAGTTGGCATTGCGTAGCCCAGGGTTTTTTGTAAAAGCGCCGACGAAGGCCGCCAATGCGGAAAGGTGTTCTGCACATAAATATCATGGATCACGCCCCGAATTGGGGATCTGACCTGGGTCAATTTCCAGTTTTTCACTAATAACTTTTCACTGAAACAAAACATTTTAATTAGGAGTTATTTCATATTTCTTGGCACTTATTTCATTTGGGAGTTATTTCATTTTTTTTGGGGACTTGTGGTTTCATTATGAAATAACTGCCAAATATTGGGACTTATTTCATTTCCTTCTTTGGGAGTTATTTCATTTAATAAAGTTTGGAAGCGCATTTGCTCCTTGTGGAGAGTGCAGGTTTTGCATCCAAATATGCATTTTTTGATGAGGGGTTTGAGCCGAGGTATGTAGAATTCCTGCCTGATACATTGCTGCATAAGTCGTATTTATGCGTGGAGTAGTGTTTCATGTAAGAACTTTATGTAGAGGGCGGCGAATCCAGATTTTGTTGGAATGATGATCGGATGCCTTTCGTTGTATGTCAATGTGGCATGAGCGAGACGTCCATTCACCCGAAGTAACGAGCTTCCCTTGTTAATAGGCACCGAGTTTCCTAATCGATCCTTCTCCTCACAGAAATATCGCGATTGGGTTAATAATATAAGCCGATTTTTCGCGTTGCGGAGATTTTCATGACTTAGATACTTGGGGTTAAAAACTTCGTCGCTCTTGGTGCGCCTTTTCAAGGCATCGATGAATCGTAAAATACATGCCATGACCTTGAGAGCACATTGCTAAGTTCATCGGTGGTATGAAGTGCCTGGATCTTGCGTTCTTCCGGTTTAGTTACAGTTCGGGGCGATGATTTTGGCCATGATTCAGGGGGGCTTGTAAACCATGTAGGACCACTCCACCATAGCGAAGAATTAGCTAAGTCCATGGGTTTGCATTCTTATGTGCCCATATCTGCCGGATTGTCGCGACTGCCTACATACTTCCATGATGCATTTCCGACGAGATCCATGAATTCCGCTGTGCGATTAGAGTGGGGGGGTTTTTCGAGCCGTGATAGCACAATTTCCGAGTCAGACCAGACAGTTACTTTTTTAATAGAGAGTTCGAGATGGGATTTGACGACGGAGACCAGTCTGGCAAGGAGCAGAGCTGCGCATAATTCTAATCTTGGCAAGCTATTAGTTCGAAGGGAGCAAATTTTCCTTTGGAGGCCAGAAGATGAGAAGATGTACTGGCACCATGAGTGGTCCGAATGTAAATGTCGCATCGAGGAATTTTGATATTCCAGATTTCATATAAACTTTTGGTGAACTGATTTCGTACGGGTTTGACTTCTTCATCCCAGTCAGTTCCATCTATCCATAACTCTTGGAGGAGAATCTTTGCCTGAATCATTACCGGCGTAGGCCACCCTGCCGGGTCAAAAAGTTACTCGCTTTTTGCGAGAGGATGTCAATGGGATGGAGTCCACTGTATACGAGAAAGTGTCTGTAAGGGCATTCCATTGAATCCCGAGGGTTTTAGTGTTGCTTGCTTTCCCGAATTCCAAAAAGTTACGATCAAGCAAGCCTTCTTTTCTTATGTCTTTGAAAATATTGGGGTGACTAACTGTAATTTTTGGCAATGGGAATCCTGCTGAACCGAGTGATTGTATGACTTGAGAGAGAGAATACCATCTACATACATACGTTTCATTGGTTAAAACAGGGGCTGCTTTGGGGTATATATCTTCCATATCTTTAGCGAGTTGGTGTATTGTACGTATGGCGAGGTAGGGGGCACAGTTTACACCAAAGGTGACTGTTTTCAAACGGTAATCTTGAAGAAGGTTCCTTGGGGATGATCGAAAGATGATACACTGATAATCCCTATCATCTTCATGCTTGATAACACAGTGCAACAGCCATTTTACACTTTTGAAGCGACCTAGTGGAGATTGTTCATCTGGTCGAGTTATACACGAAACGCCCTTTAAAAAGTTTGTAACACCCCCAAAATCTCTTTTTAAGGCCAAAAAACAGTTGTTTCAGTTTCTTCGTAAAAAAAATTCAGTAAAAATCCTATTTTTATCCGATTTCAAAATTCTTAACGGTTTTGGGTAGAGAATTGTTGACAGTTTCGAACTATATACAGTGTTTTATTCATTTGAAAAAAGTATGATATGTTTTTCAAGCCAGAAGTTGGAATTTTTGGGAATTTCATCCGGTTTTCCGGTTTAGACGCCATTTTTTTGGCGCTAATTGACAATGAATGAACAGTATTGGCCATGTTATCGAGAGGCATTCATTACTTAAATACACCAGTTTTTATTTTTTGAAAAGGACTTCAAGTTTTTACGTTATGAAGCATAATCAAAAATAAAATACTCCAATTTCCAGGGGCACCCCGTGTAAGTAAAAAAATGGGCTTACTGTTACGGCATCAATTATAATTTTAAACAACAACAAGTAAGGAAAGGGCTGTCTTCGGCTGTGCCGAAGGCTTTATACCTTTCATGAATACGCTTATCTTTTTTAAGTGTCCTGCATGGCCAAACCACATTTATCGGAGCAATCGGTAATATGGGAGCTATATGTTATGTAACTCCGATTTGTATGATTTTCACTACACACATCACATATATAATAAGTACCAAACGTGCAAAATTTTACGTTTCTAGCTTTCTATTTGCACCATTAATAGCCCAAAACCCATTTATCGAAACTATCGATTATATGGGAGCTATATGTTATGTTGATCCGATCTAGGTGATTTTCACTACACATATTACGCATATAATATGTACTAAACCTGCGAAATTTCGCTCTAATAGCTTTTTAATTGCAAGAGTTATAGGCCAAAACCCATTTATCGGAACAATCGATTGTATGGGAGCTATGCGTTGTATCGGTCCGATCTTGCTGGTTCCGACAAATGATTAATCCTATCCAAAATGGCGCCTGCTTGCAAAATTTCATCGAGATATCTCCAAAACTGAGGGACTAGTTTGCGTTCAAACAGACGGACGGACAGACGGACATGGCTAAATCAACTCAGCTCGTCACCCTGATCATTTCGGTATACTTAATGGTGGGTCTATCTCTTCTTCTTCTCACACTTACAAACATCGGACCAAAGTTATAATACCATTTCATGTTCATGAAAGGTATAAATAGTCTTTTTTTGACACCAGATGCATTTTAGGCCATTTTAGAGCCAAAATTTATTGGATTAGGCTGCATAACTCGAAAACTTGAAGTCCGTTCCAAAAAAAAATGGTATTAATAAGAAGTGAGTGCCTCTCGATGACGCAATCCCAAAGAGGTTCATTCACTGTTAATTAGTGGCAAAAAAATGACGTCGAAACCGGAAAACCGAATAAAATTTCCAAAAATTTCAACTTCTAGCTTAAAAAACATATCATACTTTTTTCCAATGAATAAAACACTATATATATTTCGAAAGTGTCAACAATTCTCGGTGGCGCGAACTAACGTCAGTGGAATTAACGTCAGTGACGTTGTCAGTTCCATCTATCCATAACTCTTGGAGGAGAATCTTTGCCTGAATCATTACCGGCGTAGGCCACCCTGCCGGGTCAAAAAGTTACTCGCTTTTTGCGAGAGGATGTCAATGGGATGGAGTCCACTGTATACGAGAAAGTGTCTGTAAGGGCATTCCATTGAATCCCGAGGGTTTTAGTGTTGCTTGCTTTCCCGAATTCCAAAAAGTTACGATCAAGCAAGCCTTCTTTTCTTATGTCTTTGAAAATATTGGGGTGACTAACTGTAATTTTTGGCAATGGGAATCCTGCTGAACCGAGTGATTGTATGACTTGAGAGAGAGAATACCATCTACATACATACGTTTCATTGGTTAAAACAGGGGCTGCTTTGGGGTATATATCTTCCATATCTTTAGCGAGTTGGTGTATTGTACGTATGGCGAGGTAGGGGGCACAGTTTACACCAAAGGTGACTGTTTTCAAACGGTAATCTTGAAGAAGGTTCCTTGGGGATGATCGAAAGATGATACACTGATAATCCCTATCATCTTCATGCTTGATAACACAGTGCAACAGCCATTTTACACTTTTGAAGCGACCTAGTGGAGATTGTTCATCTGGTCGAGTTATACACGAAACGCCCTTTAAAAAGTTTGTAACACCCCCAAAATCTCTTTTTAAGGCCAAAAAACAGTTGTTTCAGTTTCTTCGTAAAAAAAATTCAGTAAAAATCCTATTTTTATCCGATTTCAAAATTCTTAACGGTTTTGGGTAGAGAATTGTTGACAGTTTCGAACTATATACAGTGTTTTATTCATTTGAAAAAAGTATGATATGTTTTTCAAGCCAGAAGTTGGAATTTTTGGGAATTTCATCCGGTTTTCCGGTTTAGACGCCATTTTTTTGGCGCTAATTGACAATGAATGAACAGTATTGGCCATGTTATCGAGAGGCATTCATTACTTAAATACACCAGTTTTTATTTTTTGAAAAGGACTTCAAGTTTTTACGTTATGAAGCATAATCAAAAATAAAATACTCCAATTTCCAGGGGCACCCCGTGTAAGTAAAAAAATGGGCTTACTGTTACGGCATCAATTATAATTTTAAACAACAACAAGTAAGGAAAGGGCTGTCTTCGGCTGTGCCGAAGGCTTTATACCTTTCATGAATACGCTTATCTTTTTTAAGTGTCCTGCATGGCCAAACCACATTTATCGGAGCAATCGGTAATATGGGAGCTATATGTTATGTAACTCCGATTTGTATGATTTTCACTACACACATCACATATATAATAAGTACCAAACGTGCAAAATTTTACGTTTCTAGCTTTCTATTTGCACCATTAATAGCCCAAAACCCATTTATCGAAACTATCGATTATATGGGAGCTATATGTTATGTTGATCCGATCTAGGTGATTTTCACTACACATATTACGCATATAATATGTACTAAACCTGCGAAATTTCGCTCTAATAGCTTTTTAATTGCAAGAGTTATAGGCCAAAACCCATTTATCGGAACAATCGATTGTATGGGAGCTATGCGTTGTATCGGTCCGATCTTGCTGGTTCCGACAAATGATTAATCCTATCCAAAATGGCGCCTGCTTGCAAAATTTCATCGAGATATCTCCAAAACTGAGGGACTAGTTTGCGTTCAAACAGACGGACGGACAGACGGACATGGCTAAATCAACTCAGCTCGTCACCCTGATCATTTCGGTATACTTAATGGTGGGTCTATCTCTTCTTCTTCTCACACTTACAAACATCGGACCAAAGTTATAATACCATTTCATGTTCATGAAAGGTATAAATAGTCTTTTTTTGACACCAGATGCATTTTAGGCCATTTTAGAGCCAAAATTTATTGGATTAGGCTGCATAACTCGAAAACTTGAAGTCCGTTCCAAAAAAAAATGGTATTAATAAGAAGTGAGTGCCTCTCGATGACGCAATCCCAAAGAGGTTCATTCACTGTTAATTAGTGGCAAAAAAATGACGTCGAAACCGGAAAACCGAATAAAATTTCCAAAAATTTCAACTTCTAGCTTAAAAAACATATCATACTTTTTTCCAATGAATAAAACACTATATATATTTCGAAAGTGTCAACAATTCTCGGTGGCGCGAACTAACGTCAGTGGAATTAACGTCAGTGACGTTGTCAGTTCCATCTATCCATAACTCTTGGAGGAGAATCTTTGCCTGAATCATTACCGGCGTAGGCCACCCTGCCGGGTCAAAAAGTTACTCGCTTTTTGCGAGAGGATGTCAATGGGATGGAGTCCACTGTATACGAGAAAGTGTCTGTAAGGGCATTCCATTGAATCCCGAGGGTTTTAGTGTTGCTTGCTTTCCCGAATTCCAAAAAGTTACGATCAAGCAAGCCTTCTTTTCTTATGTCTTTGAAAATATTGGGGTGACTAACTGTAATTTTTGGCAATGGGAATCCTGCTGAACCGAGTGATTGTATGACTTGAGAGAGAGAATACCATCTACATACATACGTTTCATTGGTTAAAACAGGGCTGCTTTGGGGTATATATCTTCCATATCTTTAGCGAGTTGGTGTATTGTACGTATGGCGAGGTAGGGGGCACAGTTTACACCAAAGGTGACTGTTTTCAAACGGTAATCTTGAAGAAGGTTCCTTGGGGATGATCGAAAGATGATACACTGATAATCCCTATCATCTTCATGCTTGATAACACAGTGCAACAGCCATTTTACACTTTTGAAGCGACCTAGTGGAGATTGTTCATCTGGTCGAGTTATACACGAAACGCCCTTTAAAAAGTTTGTAACACCCCCAAAATCTCTTTGTAAGGCCAAAAAACAGTTTTTTCAGTTTCTTCGTAAAAAAAATTCAGTAAAAATCCTATTTTTATCCGATTTCAAAATTCTTAACGGTTTTGGGTAGAGAATTGTTGACAGTTTCGACCTATATACAGTGTTTTATTCATTTGAAAAAAGTATGATATGTTTTTCAAGCCAGAAGTTGGAATTTTTGGAAATTTCATCCGGTTTTCCGGTTTAGACGCCATTTTTTTTGGCGCTAATGGACAATGAATGAACAGTATTGGCCATGTTATCGAGAGGCATTCATTACTTAAATACACCAGTTTTTATTTTTTGAAAAGGACTTCAAGTTTTTACGTTATGAAGCATAATCAAAAATAAAATACTCCAATTTCCAGGGGCACCCCGTGTAAGTAAAAAAATGGGCTTACTGTTACGGCATCAATTATAATTTTAAACAACAACAAGTAAGGAAAGGGCTGTCTTCGGCTGTGCCGAAGGCTTTATACCTTTCATGAATACGCTTATCTTTTTTAAGTGTCCTGCATGGCCAAACCACATTTATCGGAGCAATCGGTAATATGGGAGCTATATGTTATGTAACTCCGATTTGTATGATTTTCACTACACACATCACATATATAATAAGTACCAAACGTGCAAAATTTTACGTTTCTAGCTTTCTATTTGCACCATTAATAGCCCAAAACCCATTTATCGAAACTATCGATTATATGGGAGCTATATGTTATGTTGATCCGATCTAGGTGATTTTCTCTACACATATTACGCATATAATATGTACTAAACCTGCGAAATTTCGCTCTAATAGCTTTTTAATTGCAAGAGTTATAGGCCAAAACCCATTTATCGGAACAATCGATTGTATGGGAGCTATGCGTTGTATCGGTCCGATCTTGCTGGTTCCGACAAATGATTAATCCAAAATGGCGCCTGCTTGCAAAATTTCATCGAGATATCTCCAAAACTGAGGGACTAGTTTGCGTTCAAACAGACGGACGGACAGACGGACATGGCTAAATCAACTCAGCTCGTCACCCTGATCATTTCGGTATACTTAATGGTGGGTCTATCTCTTCTTCTTCTCACACTTACAAACATCGGACCAAAGTTATAATACCATTTCATGTTCATGAAAGGTATAAATAGTCTTTTTTTGACACCAGATGCATTTTAGGCCATTTTAGAGCCAAAATTTATTGGATTAGGCTGCATAACTCGAAAACTTGAAGTCCGTTCCAAAAAAAAATGGTATTAATAAGAAGTGAGTGCCTCTCGATGACGCAATCCCAAAGAGGTTCATTCACTGTTAATTAGTGGCAAAAAAATGACGTCGAAACCGGAAAACCGAATAAAATTTCCAAAAATTTCAACTTCTAGCTTAAAAAACATATCATACTTTTTTCCAATGAATAAAACACTATATATATTTCGAAAGTGTCAACAATTCTCGGTGGCGCGAACTAACGTCAGTGGAATTAACGTCAGTGACGTTAATTCGCACCTAAAAAGCGAATTAATGTCAGTGACATTAAGACGCTTGACCCAAAACGAATTAAAGTCAGTGCCGTTAATTCGTATAATATTTTGACTTTAGTTCGCTTTGGACATGCGAATTAATGTCATTGAGGCATTTGGGTTTGAGATTCGACAAAGTAGCGCCGCAGGCGAAAATTTGACTTAGGTCAGATCCCCAATTCGGGGCGTGATCCATGGTATTTATGTGCAGAACTCCTTTCCGCGTTGGCGGCCTTTGGCCGCGCTTCAAAAAATAACCCTGGGCTACGCTATTCCAACTCCGGGTGGTTGCCATAGCCGTGGCTACCGCCACGGTGATGTCTTTCCGCGTGTCACGTTTCCCACTTTTTCACTTTTTTGGCTCAGCCTAATGTGCCATTACAACAACCACATGAAAATGACAGAAATTGTGAACTTTAACTGCAAATAACTTTTGAACGGTTGAAAAAAATCTCTTTTCAGGTTCTAAATTTAGACGTGGGTAATCGTTTACGTGGGGTACCGAGTGCTAATATACAACCAAAAATGTTGAGATATGTATCAGGAGACGCGCTTTGGTCCCAGGAGCATGAACATAACTCCGCTGAACCAATATTTTTAGTAGTTTGCGAGATATTTCCAGTTAAAGTTCAGAATTTTCTGTCATTTTCATGTGGTTGTTGTAATCACATTACCCTGTGAGAAAAGAGTGGCACGCTATGGCAACCACCCGGAGTTGGAATGGCGTAGCCCACCAAAATTTATTGGATTAGGCTGCATAACTCGAAAACTTGAAGTCCGTTCCAAAAAAAATGGTATTAATAAGAAGTGAGTGCCTCTCGATGACGCAATCCCAAAGAGGTTCATTCACTGTTAATTAGTGGCAAAAAAATGACGTCGAAACCGGAAAACCGAATAAAATTTCCAAAAATTTCAACTTCTAGCTTAAAAAACATATCATACTTTTTTCCAATGAATAAAACACTATATATATTTCGAAAGTGTCAACAATTCTCGGTGGCGCGAACTAACGTCAGTGGAATTAACGTCAGTGACGTTAATTCGCACCTAAAAAGCGAATTAATGTCAGTGACGTTAATTCCACTGACTTTAGTTCGCGCCACCCAATTCTCTACAAAAAACCGTTGAGAATTTTGAAATCGGTTGAAAATTGGATTTTTACTGAATTTTTGTTTACGAAGAAACTGAAAAATCGTTTTTTTTTTGCCTCAAAACCAGATTTTGGGGGTGTTACAAATCTTTTGAAGGGTGTTTCGTTTATAACTCGACCAGATGAACAATATCTGCTAGGTCGCTAGGCACTGTGTAATTTGACGATAAATTTTTTCCACATCTCCGTTAAAAACAAACTGATATGTTCGCCATTTGAGAAAAAGGAGCATCAAATCGGGTTGGAGAGTCGGCCCGGTATAGAGTATATCATTAAGAGAGTATCCGGACGCTGATTTATTAATGCGTTAAATACGACCCGTACTTTTGATGTCTTTTTCTCCGGTTTTACGACCTCGTGATGGGGAAGATAAAATGATTTGCATTTTGTGAGGTATTCTTCTAAGACATTATCATATTGGGGCTTTAGATCACATTTTCTTTGGAGACCTTTTTCCATTCCTAGAAATTGGCTCAGGGCTGCAGGGCGAGAGTGGGATAAGGCAATGGACTGGGGGAAAATTGGTTTAAACGGCAGCCTGACGACATAACGACCATTATCATTGCGTGTGGTTGTGGCTGCGTAAACTTTCCCGCAAAACTCGTCTTCTTTGTTGTGTGTTTTCAAGTTGGTACTTCCTCCAGTTCCCAGAATTTACGTAAAAGTAAGTTAAGATCTTCATTTGTTACATCTGAGACTTGGGTCGAAAAAGAAACTACCTTCACAAGAGCCTTGCCGCTGAATATCTATCCAAAAATTGTATTTTGAGCTAAGATGTCTGGCGAGAGTTTTCCGACGCCTTTCTGCATTATTTGGGGTATGATATCACTGCCAAGGACAAGGTCGATTTGGGATGGAGAATGGCAATTTGAATCTGCAAGAGTGAGATATATATTAGGATAGGGGTTTTATATACGTGTGAAATACGTTAACCAATATTGGCACAGGAGTGTGGTCCGAATGAGGCAATGGTGTTGCGACACTTGCAACACCAACGTAATTATACGATTTTCTTATCCTTCTTGCGGCTCCTTTATTCGCACATGCATAGCAAGTCAATGGATTGTGAGTAGTCCAAGTCATTGGGATACGGAATGGCATACTTTCACGTCTTCTATTTTTCCAATCCATTAGACGGTCTATCAGCTTTTACACACTATATTTGGTACCCAATTTTCGTTCACTATAACATTTTGGTTGAAGTACGTTGTTTTGTTGAAGTAGTATGTTTGAACAAAATCGGTACTGAAATTTCCCCTTTTTTTATGTGTTGAGACATATTGACCACAGCAGTAGCAAAAGCTAAATATTTATATCTGACTTTCACAGTTCCATATTCTGTTCTCTTTTGTTCACTTTTAAAAAACTGGAGAAAAATAACTTTTACTGTTCGCGTTCGTCGGCACTTGTTCAATGGCAAAAATCACAGAACCAGTGAAAGAAAGAGAAGATGTATAATGGCAATGAATGTTTTATGTGAACATTACAGAACCAGTGTTGCCACATCAATATTTCTCTTTTAGTACAGTAGAAAAATATGAGAGAGTTCGGTTTGTGAGTGTCAATTGGCGTGTTCCAGTTAAACACAAACCCAGACCTGTATAAAATTTTGCATGTAAATGCAACAACAACGCTGTGATCTTGATATTTTTCTGGGTCAGTTTCTGATCCGTAGTAGCAGATTTTTTTTGTAGTAGATTTTTTGACAGCCAACCCTTATTTGCTTAGTAGCACAAACATGCAAGTTAACGCCACCACTTACACATAGCACTTACCCATAATGTAAACATATATACTTCTACGCATTGGCCCATGCCACTTACCTATAATGTAAACAATTACACTTCTAAGCTAATGTGTCAAATATGTCGCTTGACACATATGGTCCGCTTTCTTTGGAAATAGGAATTTAAGTAACATATTATTTATCGCATTTCCGTTCCTAGAAGTTAGGCTTAAATATTGTATCTAGGCTTAAGCATGAGATTGTATAAAAAGATGAATAATAAAGAAAGTCAGTTCAGTTTTTGTTTGCCAAGCAGTCATGCTGCCAAATAATTGACTCATCATTTGAAGCAACGGTTTAGTGAGGATATTTTTTAAAAAAACCTCCCGCGACCGGGCTAAAGTTTAAGTGGCGATCCTGCCAGGAGACTAGTAAAAATCTCTGGTGGACCAAAACCAAAAAATAAAAATTTTCGGTAACATTTAAAGAGACAAAAATCTCTGTTGCTGAAAAGACATACAAACAAGTATCGCGAAAGTAATGCGAGAAAAGTGAAAACAAAATTTTTATTTTCTAACATTTAAAGAGACAAAAATCTCTGTTACGAAAAAAACATACAAACAAGTATCGCCAAAGTAATGCGAGAAAAGTGAAAACAAAATTTTTTTTAACATTTAACATAAAGAGACACAAGTCACTGTTACTCAAAAAAATAAAAACACAAAACACAAACCAACGCAAGGAAAAATACATCGTTTTAACGCAGAAGCAAGTATCATAAAACTGTCAAGGAAGTGAATCGTGAAGTTGTGGATGACTCATCAAGCCTGTGATTCCGGATAACTCATTCTCAAGGTTACAGCAGGTGTGTTCATTATTCAATGCAGCTCCTATACTAACAAGGAAATTTCACTGAAAAACCTCTTTTAAAATAAGTATATTAAGAGCAATTAATGGGAAACGGTCCCAGTAGATTAGGATACGAAAGATTATATCATTGTGAAAGGTGTAACGAAAACCATAAAAAGAGTGACTGCCCGAGGAATAAAAAATTATAAATAAATAAATTTTTGTAGACATCGTGACAGTGGAAGGATTATTAGATAAACTTGCAGGGATGTCTATAACTAATAGTGGGGGAAATAACGCATCCAATATGGATGTCGTATCAAGGCTTATAGCGGCTAGCACTGCTTCACTTCGCACTGAATTGGAGCAGGTTAAACGCCAATTGCAAAGCTTAAGCACCTCGAATGGTGTAACTGAATATACTGTAGAAACAATAGATGAAAATATAGATTGTGGAGAGAGTTTAGACGTCATCAAATCCCTCCCAGAGTTTAAAGGGAAAATAAATAATTACGTTAGTTGGCGTGAGGCCGCTAATAACTCAATGTCGTTATATACCAGAGGCGGCAGGAAGTACTTCGCTGCCTTGACCATTCTGCGAAATAAAATAACTCAGGATGCAAATGATATTTTGACAAACCACGGGACGGTTCTGAATTTGGACGCAATTTTGAGCCGTTTAGATTTCGCGTATGCTGACAAGAGACCTTGTCACATAATAGAGCAGGAGATGAGTGTCCTCAGACAGGGTCCTAGGACATTGATTGAATTTTATAACGAAGTTAACAAGAAGTTAACTTTATTAATTAACAAAACAATAATGACTCATGGCACCAATTCGGCCATAACAAAAGAATTAAACGTAAAAAATAGAGAAACAGCTCTTCGCACGTTTATAACGGGGCTTAATCCACCATTGGATCAAGTTCTGTTCACATTGGCACCTAGCGACTTGCCAAACGCTCTTGCTAAAGCGCAAGAGTTACATTCGAATCAAATGCGCGCGCAGTTTGCGTTGCATTTTTAT
Organism: Sphenella marginata; assembly: GCA_951509765.1. NCBI lineage: Eukaryota > Metazoa > Arthropoda > Insecta > Diptera > Tephritidae > Sphenella > Sphenella marginata. The sequence continues at coordinate 44,337,505 of OX608079.1, read as the reverse complement.
AAAAATAACCAAACCATTAACCCACGAGGTCCCCCACAAGCAAATCGGAGGACTTCGGATTTTCAAAATAATTTGAGGTATCCGCAAAGAAATACCCAGGGGAATGATACCTTTCTGAATCGTCCGGAACCAATGGACGTTGACCCATCTGTGCAGGTGTTAAATAGACCTAATCATGTACAGGCAAGTCAGCCGCAAGCACGCGTCAGTAGGAATAGTTGGCAACCAAATTATCGTCAAACTGGTATACCTAAAAGAGCTAATGAGAGTGTGCAAATCAGCACTCAGCCCCAACAGAAGGTACAAAGGATTAATAATTTAAATGAGAGCCATTTTTTAGAGTAAATAATGATTTGCCTTATATTGTTAAGTCTGATACGAGGACGGGGCAAATCTTCAGAATATTAATAGATACGGGGGCAACCAGTTCATATATACGGGCGGGAATATACATTAGTAAAAACATTTTAGCCATTAAGAAGAGGGTAACAACTATTCATGGTTCGACCATCATCCAATATTTCCATAATATCAATTTATTTGGCGTTCAGGAACGATTTTATGAGATTGAAAATTTGGATTGCGATCTTTTAATTGGAATCAATTTCCTAAACAAAATCGGAGCCAAAATTGATATTCCCAATCATGTGTTGATTTATGGAAATGAAAAAACAGAAAAAATACACTTTTTAAATGATGTTAAATTAAACCCCTTGGGACAAAAGAGTCCTAAGGCGCCTGCCGATGATAATACCGGCCAACCGAAAGAAAAAATTCAAAATGAATATGTGAGGAAAAGTTTTAAAAATAATTTGAACCCCTTGGGACAAAAGAGTCCTAAGGCGCCTGCCGATGATAATACCGGCCAACCGAAAGAAAAAATTCAAAATGAATATGTGAGGAAAAGTTTTAAAAATAATTGGAACCCCTTGGGACAAAAGAGTCCTAAGGCGCCAGCCGAAGGTAATACCGGCAAGATAAAGAATAAATCTGTGCTAGAAGATATTTCGGAAAATGAAATATTTGAAAACAATGAAACTAAAACTAAGAAATTAAAAAGGAAGTTTAAAAAGATTCCGGAAGAAATAACTGTTGAAAATTCGACTGGGATAAATACCAGAACAAAAAACAAAGATGTTTCTAAAAATAGGAACGTATTAAATAATATATTAAATGAGGGATCTTCACGGATAGCTTTCAGAGCAAATAAGGAAAAAGAATTAATTGAGAGCTTGCAGAAAGAAATAAGTGATGAAATTTTGACGACGCATAGTGATGTGAATCTAGATTTACCGTTTCGTACGGATGTTAAGGCAGAGATTCGAACAATTGAGGAAAGGCCAATTTGGTCCAAACAATATCCTTATCCAATGTCGGTGAACGGTTTTGTGAATGATGAAATTCAGAATTTGTTGAGAAAGGGAATAATTAGGGAAAGCAAAAGTCCATACAATTCTCCAGTATGGGTGGTTCCAAAGAAAGGGATAAATGATGACGGAAGTCCGAAGCTGAGGTTAGTCATCGACTTCAAAAAAATTAATGAGAAAACTACGTCGGATAGATACCCGATGCCAAACCCGGAAATAATACTTTCAAATTTGGGAAAATCAAAATACTTTTCTACAATTGACTTGGAGTCTGGGTTTTATCAAATATTAATGAAAGAAGACGATATAGAGAAGACGGCATTCTCTGTGAATAATGGAAAATATGAATTTTTAAGAATGCCATTTGGATTGAAAAATGCACCGAGTATTTTTCAAAGGGCTATGGATAATGTACTAAGAAAATATATAGGAAAATTTTGTCATGTTTATGTTGATGATGTTATAATTTTTTCACAAAGTTTGGATGATCACAAAAAACATTTAAGTTTGGTGATCGACATACTAAAGGGGGCAAATATGAAAATATCTTCTGAGAAGTCAAAGTTTTATCAAAAGGAGGTGGAATTTTTGGGATATGTTGTAGCAAATAACATTATCAAAACTGATCCAAAAAAGATTGAGGCTATACAAAATTATCCAATACCAAAAACATTACGTCAATTGCGAGGATTTTTGGGATTGACAGGTTATTATAGGAAATTTATAGAAAACTACGCTGTAATATCAAAACCATTAACTAAGCATTTGCAAGGGGAGAATGGAAGAATTTCCCAATATCTATCAAAAAAGAAGGATGTTAATCTCGATCAGGAGGGAGTAGCTGCTTGTGAAAAGTTGAAGGGGTTGTTGTCTCAACAGGTGGAATTGACTCAACCTGATTATAATAAAAAATTTGTTTTGACTACAGATGCGTCAAATGTTGCTTTGGGGGCTGTGCTATCACAGGAAGGTAAACCTATTATATTTATTTCAAAAACATTGAATTCTACTGAATTAAATTATGCAACCAATGAGAAGGAATTGTTTGCTATAGTGTGGGCTTTAAAGGCCCTACGAAATTACCTTTACGGTGTGAATGACTTGGAAATACACACCGACCATCAGCCTCTATCGTTTGCGATTTCTGAAAAAAATCCGAATATTAAAATTAAAAGATGGAGAGCATTTATAAAAGAATTTTCGCCAAAAATAATTTACAAACCAGGGGCGACAAATGTCGTTGCTGACGCACTATCAAGGCAGATACTGAATAATTTAACTAGTTCTGAAGAGTCAAGCCGCTCAAGTGATTCAATCGTAAATACTCAACATTCTGCAGAAAGCAGCGATGAGTATCATATTCATGAAACAAAAAAACCATTAAATCATTTTAAACAACAAATATTAATAGATAACGGCGCAAGAATAACTGTCTTAGAGACAATTTCTAATTTCAATAATAAACGATTCTTAATTGAATATGACATACCAGGAAATATAATAGGCGTTTTAAAGGAATACGTAAATCCAAAAATAGTTACGGGAATACACTGCACGCCCGAAGTGCTTTATGAAATAAAAAACATTTTAAGGGAAACATTTCCAACAATAAAATTTTTATATACAAAGTTATTCGCTAATGATGTTCCTAATAGAGAGGATCAGGGAGCAATTATTGAACAGACGCATAATAGGGCACATAGGAACTATAGGGAAAATCTGGCTCAAATAAAGAATCAATATTACTGGCCATTAATGATTAAACAATTTAAGCAATATGCGAAAAATTGTAAAATTTGCAATAGTAATAAATACGAAAGGCACCCCAAATTAATTCCGATAGGAGAGGCACCTATCCCGGAAAAAGAAGGAGAGCAACTCCATATGGACATTTTTTTCGCACAAAAGTTAAAATTTATTACGTGTATCGATTCTTATTCTATATATTTAGTTGTAAGATATATTGAGGATAAATCAAACTTGGAAGATAAAGTTTTAGAACTTTTACAAACATTTCCAGATGTTAGGAGTATAGTTATAGATAATGAACCAGGTTTTAGCACAATACAGTTCAAATCCTTGATGGAAAGGTTTAACATTCAGATTTATTATTGTACACCACGTCATAGTACAAGCAATGGACAAATAGAGAGGGTTCATTCAACACTAATAGAAATGTCTCGTTGTTTGAAGCAAGAACATAGTTTGATAAGTAATTTTGAATCAATTATGAGAGTGGTTCAGCAGTATAATAAAACGATACATTCGGTAACAGGTAGACAACCTTATAATATTTTGTTTAATAAAGAGGCTCATGAAAATATTAAGGACATATTGGAAAAAGCTCAAGGAAAAATGCTGGATTATCATAATAAAAAAAGGCTACAAAAGAGTTATCACAAAGGGGAAATTATATACGAAAAAATACATGGGGAAAGAAATAAATTAAACCCCAAATACAAAAGACAAATAGTAGTAGAAGATTTGGGAAATAAAGTTAAAATACAAAGCAGAAACAGAATAATTCATAAAGACAATATTAAAGTTTAATTTTATCGTTTTGTAGGAAGAATGGAAAAATTTATACAGATTTCGGTGATATTATTTTATATCACCATTACCACGTCAGATATAATAGATTACACAAGAGAAAACTATATACTTGTGGAAGAAGAAGATGCAGCAATTTTTGAATGCTATGGATCAATATACCATTTAACAAATTTATCATTATTTGAAAATATCGTAGAAAATTATAAAATGTGCAGATTATGCTTATGAAATGCAAATGATAGAAACATTACTGAAACAATTAAAAGTTGATAATAGTAGGTCGAAAAGAGGAATAAATGAACTCGGTACAGTTTGGAAATGGATTTCGGGTACACCTGACCATGATGATTTTATGCAGATCACAAATAAAGTAAATGATCTTATAGAAAATAATAATAGGCAGTTTACAACAAATTCACAAATGTTTAAAACAATCACAGAACTAACCAAAATATTAAAGCAAATACAAGGCAGTTCCAATGAAAAAACTGTTTTAAGACAGAGAAATAAATTAATAATCACTGAACTTGAAAACACAGTGGAAACCATTACATTGTCAAAAGTAAGAATATTAAATCCTTTGATTTGGATATGGCAGAAATAAAGGAGATAATAAGCGAAGAAAGAGTAAATGTAACAATATCAGATCTTGTAGATGTTTCAGAATTCAAAATTGTACAAAAAAACAATTTAATAGTTATTTACATTAAGTATCCAAAGGTAAAGAACATATGAAAATTATTTAAAGCAATGGCCGTAGCGCAAAAAGATGGAAAATTAGTAATAGAAAATGAAATAATAAAATGTAATGAAAAATTTTATTCAGTTGAATTTTGTAAAAAAGAATTAAATGATGCATTTTGTATGATAAAAGAAAATAACACATGTTTGTCTGATATGTTAAATAACAAACATGCTAATTGCACAAAAATAAATGAAAAAAACGAGTCAGTAAAAATTGTAAAAGACGGTGCAGTAATAGCATCAGGAAAACATAAAGTTAATAATCAAACAATAGATGGGGTATATTTGATTACTTTTCAGAATAATGTAATAATCGACAATAAAAAATATGAAAACCCAACAGGAAAAATTTTGAACTATTTAAAAGAAGGAAAATTTAAAACATTTTTTGTTAAAGAATATGTCGAAACAAAAAATGTAGATTTGAGGTTGGACAATTTCAATGTACTTAACCCAATAAGGCAGGAAATAAAAAGAAATCCTTTTTGGTGGTCATTTACTATTTTACTATTGATAACAATAACTACATATTTAATTTATAAATTAATCGTACACATTAATATTAAAATGAAATTAAAAAATTCAAAAGAAAAAGAAGAAACTTTATTGAAGTTGTCCAATCAAATAAATCATTTAACCGCTTTGTATTCGAAGACGGGACGCTTCGATTTAGAGGTGGGGGAGTTAACGCCACCACTTACACATAGCACTTACCCATAATGTAAACATATATACTTCTACGCATTGGCCCATGCCACTTACCTATAATGTAAACAATTACACTTCTAAGCTAATGTGTCAAATATGTCGCTTGACACATATGGTCCGCTTTCTTTGGAAATAGGAATTTAAGTAACATATTATTTATCGCATTTCCGTTCCTAGAAGTTAGGCTTAAATATTGTATCTAGGCTTAAGCATGAGATTGTATAAAAAGATGAATAATAAAGAAAGTCAGTTCAGTTTTTGTTTGCCAAGCAGTCATGCTGCCAAATAATTGACTCATCATTTGAAGCAACGGTTTAGTGAGGATATTTTTTAAAAAAACCTCCCGCGACCGGGCTAAAGTTTAAGTGGCGATCCTGCCAGGAGACTAGTAAAAATCTCTGGTGGACCAAAACCAAAAAATAAAAATTTTCGGTAACATTTAAAGAGACAAAAATCTCTGTTGCTGAAAAGACATACAAACAAGTATCGCGAAAGTAATGCGAGAAAAGTGAAAACAAAATTTTTATTTTCTAACATTTAAAGAGACAAAAATCTCTGTTACGAAAAAAACATACAAACAAGTATCGCCAAAGTAATGCGAGAAAAGTGAAAACAAAATTTTTTTTAACATTTAACATAAAGAGACACAAGTCACTGTTACTCAAAAAAATAAAAACACAAAACACAAACCAACGCAAGGAAAAATACATCGTTTTAACGCAGAAGCAAGTATCATAAAACTGTCAAGGAAGTGAATCGTGAAGTTGTGGATGACTCATCAAGCCTGTGATTCCGGATAACTCATTCTCAAGGTTACAGCAGGTGTGTTCATTATTCAATGCAGCTCCTATACTAACAAGGAAATTTCACTGAAAAACCTCTTTTAAAATAAGTATATTAAGAGCAATTAATGGGAAACGGTCCCAGTAGATTAGGATACGAAAGATTATATCATTGTGAAAGGTGTAACGAAAACCATAAAAAGAGTGACTGCCCGAGGAATAAAAAATTATAAATAAATAAATTTTTGTAGACATCGTGACAGTGGAAGGATTATTAGATAAACTTGCAGGGATGTCTATAACTAATAGTGGGGGAAATAACGCATCCAATATGGATGTCGTATCAAGGCTTATAGCGGCTAGCACTGCTTCACTTCGCACTGAATTGGAGCAGGTTAAACGCCAATTGCAAAGCTTAAGCACCTCGAATGGTGTAACTGAATATACTGTAGAAACAATAGATGAAAATATAGATTGTGGAGAGAGTTTAGACGTCATCAAATCCCTCCCAGAGTTTAAAGGGAAAATAAATAATTACGTTAGTTGGCGTGAGGCCGCTAATAACTCAATGTCGTTATATACCAGAGGCGGCAGGAAGTACTTCGCTGCCTTGACCATTCTGCGAAATAAAATAACTCAGGATGCAAATGATATTTTGACAAACCACGGGACGGTTCTGAATTTGGACGCAATTTTGAGCCGTTTAGATTTCGCGTATGCTGACAAGAGACCTTGTCACATAATAGAGCAGGAGATGAGTGTCCTCAGACAGGGTCCTAGGACATTGATTGAATTTTATAACGAAGTTAACAAGAAGTTAACTTTATTAATTAACAAAACAATAATGACTCATGGCACCAATTCGGCCATAACAAAAGAATTAAACGTAAAAAATAGAGAAACAGCTCTTCGCACGTTTATAACGGGGCTTAATCCACCATTGGATCAAGTTCTGTTCACATTGGCACCTAGCGACTTGCCAAACGCTCTTGCTAAAGCGCAAGAGTTACATTCGAATCAAATGCGCGCGCAGTTTGCGTTGCATTTTTATAAAAATAACCAAACCATTAACCCACGAGGTCCCCCACAAGCAAATCGGAGGACTTCGGATTTTCAAAATAATTTGAGGTATCCGCAAAGAAATACCCAGGGGAATGATACCTTTCTGAATCGTCCGGAACCAATGGACGTTGACCCATCTGTGCAGGTGTTAAATAGACCTAATCATGTACAGGCAAGTCAGCCGCAAGCACGCGTCAGTAGGAATAGTTGGCAACCAAATTATCGTCAAACTGGTATACCTAAAAGAGCTAATGAGAGTGTGCAAATCAGCACTCAGCCCCAACAGAAGGTACAAAGGATTAATAATTTAAATGAGAGCCATTTTTTAGAGTAAATAATGATTTGCCTTATATTGTTAAGTCTGATACGAGGACGGGGCAAATCTTCAGAATATTAATAGATACGGGGGCAACCAGTTCATATATACGGGCGGGAATATACATTAGTAAAAACATTTTAGCCATTAAGAAGAGGGTAACAACTATTCATGGTTCGACCATCATCCAATATTTCCATAATATCAATTTATTTGGCGTTCAGGAACGATTTTATGAGATTGAAAATTTGGATTGCGATCTTTTAATTGGAATCAATTTCCTAAACAAAATCGGAGCCAAAATTGATATTCCCAATCATGTGTTGATTTATGGAAATGAAAAAACAGAAAAAATACACTTTTTAAATGATGTTAAATTAAACCCCTTGGGACAAAAGAGTCCTAAGGCGCCTGCCGATGATAATACCGGCCAACCGAAAGAAAAAATTCAAAATGAATATGTGAGGAAAAGTTTTAAAAATAATTTGAACCCCTTGGGACAAAAGAGTCCTAAGGCGCCTGCCGATGATAATACCGGCCAACCGAAAGAAAAAATTCAAAATGAATATGTGAGGAAAAGTTTTAAAAATAATTGGAACCCCTTGGGACAAAAGAGTCCTAAGGCGCCAGCCGAAGGTAATACCGGCAAGATAAAGAATAAATCTGTGCTAGAAGATATTTCGGAAAATGAAATATTTGAAAACAATGAAACTAAAACTAAGAAATTAAAAAGGAAGTTTAAAAAGATTCCGGAAGAAATAACTGTTGAAAATTCGACTGGGATAAATACCAGAACAAAAAACAAAGATGTTTCTAAAAATAGGAACGTATTAAATAATATATTAAATGAGGGATCTTCACGGATAGCTTTCAGAGCAAATAAGGAAAAAGAATTAATTGAGAGCTTGCAGAAAGAAATAAGTGATGAAATTTTGACGACGCATAGTGATGTGAATCTAGATTTACCGTTTCGTACGGATGTTAAGGCAGAGATTCGAACAATTGAGGAAAGGCCAATTTGGTCCAAACAATATCCTTATCCAATGTCGGTGAACGGTTTTGTGAATGATGAAATTCAGAATTTGTTGAGAAAGGGAATAATTAGGGAAAGCAAAAGTCCATACAATTCTCCAGTATGGGTGGTTCCAAAGAAAGGGATAAATGATGACGGAAGTCCGAAGCTGAGGTTAGTCATCGACTTCAAAAAAATTAATGAGAAAACTACGTCGGATAGATACCCGATGCCAAACCCGGAAATAATACTTTCAAATTTGGGAAAATCAAAATACTTTTCTACAATTGACTTGGAGTCTGGGTTTTATCAAATATTAATGAAAGAAGACGATATAGAGAAGACGGCATTCTCTGTGAATAATGGAAAATATGAATTTTTAAGAATGCCATTTGGATTGAAAAATGCACCGAGTATTTTTCAAAGGGCTATGGATAATGTACTAAGAAAATATATAGGAAAATTTTGTCATGTTTATGTTGATGATGTTATAATTTTTTCACAAAGTTTGGATGATCACAAAAAACATTTAAGTTTGGTGATCGACATACTAAAGGGGGCAAATATGAAAATATCTTCTGAGAAGTCAAAGTTTTATCAAAAGGAGGTGGAATTTTTGGGATATGTTGTAGCAAATAACATTATCAAAACTGATCCAAAAAAGATTGAGGCTATACAAAATTATCCAATACCAAAAACATTACGTCAATTGCGAGGATTTTTGGGATTGACAGGTTATTATAGGAAATTTATAGAAAACTACGCTGTAATATCAAAACCATTAACTAAGCATTTGCAAGGGGAGAATGGAAGAATTTCCCAATATCTATCAAAAAAGAAGGATGTTAATCTCGATCAGGAGGGAGTAGCTGCTTGTGAAAAGTTGAAGGGGTTGTTGTCTCAACAGGTGGAATTGACTCAACCTGATTATAATAAAAAATTTGTTTTGACTACAGATGCGTCAAATGTTGCTTTGGGGGCTGTGCTATCACAGGAAGGTAAACCTATTATATTTATTTCAAAAACATTGAATTCTACTGAATTAAATTATGCAACCAATGAGAAGGAATTGTTTGCTATAGTGTGGGCTTTAAAGGCCCTACGAAATTACCTTTACGGTGTGAATGACTTGGAAATACACACCGACCATCAGCCTCTATCGTTTGCGATTTCTGAAAAAAATCCGAATATTAAAATTAAAAGATGGAGAGCATTTATAAAAGAATTTTCGCCAAAAATAATTTACAAACCAGGGGCGACAAATGTCGTTGCTGACGCACTATCAAGGCAGATACTGAATAATTTAACTAGTTCTGAAGAGTCAAGCCGCTCAAGTGATTCAATCGTAAATACTCAACATTCTGCAGAAAGCAGCGATGAGTATCATATTCATGAAACAAAAAAACCATTAAATCATTTTAAACAACAAATATTAATAGATAACGGCGCAAGAATAACTGTCTTAGAGACAATTTCTAATTTCAATAATAAACGATTCTTAATTGAATATGACATACCAGGAAATATAATAGGCGTTTTAAAGGAATACGTAAATCCAAAAATAGTTACGGGAATACACTGCACGCCCGAAGTGCTTTATGAAATAAAAAACATTTTAAGGGAAACATTTCCAACAATAAAATTTTTATATACAAAGTTATTCGCTAATGATGTTCCTAATAGAGAGGATCAGGGAGCAATTATTGAACAGACGCATAATAGGGCACATAGGAACTATAGGGAAAATCTGGCTCAAATAAAGAATCAATATTACTGGCCATTAATGATTAAACAATTTAAGCAATATGCGAAAAATTGTAAAATTTGCAATAGTAATAAATACGAAAGGCACCCCAAATTAATTCCGATAGGAGAGGCACCTATCCCGGAAAAAGAAGGAGAGCAACTCCATATGGACATTTTTTTCGCACAAAAGTTAAAATTTATTACGTGTATCGATTCTTATTCTATATATTTAGTTGTAAGATATATTGAGGATAAATCAAACTTGGAAGATAAAGTTTTAGAACTTTTACAAACATTTCCAGATGTTAGGAGTATAGTTATAGATAATGAACCAGGTTTTAGCACAATACAGTTCAAATCCTTGATGGAAAGGTTTAACATTCAGATTTATTATTGTACACCACGTCATAGTACAAGCAATGGACAAATAGAGAGGGTTCATTCAACACTAATAGAAATGTCTCGTTGTTTGAAGCAAGAACATAGTTTGATAAGTAATTTTGAATCAATTATGAGAGTGGTTCAGCAGTATAATAAAACGATACATTCGGTAACAGGTAGACAACCTTATAATATTTTGTTTAATAAAGAGGCTCATGAAAATATTAAGGACATATTGGAAAAAGCTCAAGGAAAAATGCTGGATTATCATAATAAAAAAAGGCTACAAAAGAGTTATCACAAAGGGGAAATTATATACGAAAAAATACATGGGGAAAGAAATAAATTAAACCCCAAATACAAAAGACAAATAGTAGTAGAAGATTTGGGAAATAAAGTTAAAATACAAAGCAGAAACAGAATAATTCATAAAGACAATATTAAAGTTTAATTTTATCGTTTTGTAGGAAGAATGGAAAAATTTATACAGATTTCGGTGATATTATTTTATATCACCATTACCACGTCAGATATAATAGATTACACAAGAGAAAACTATATACTTGTGGAAGAAGAAGATGCAGCAATTTTTGAATGCTATGGATCAATATACCATTTAACAAATTTATCATTATTTGAAAATATCGTAGAAAATTATAAAATGTGTAGATTATGCTTATGAAATGCAAATGATAGAAACATTACTGAAACAATTAAAAGTTGATAATAGTAGGTCGAAAAGAGGAATAAATGAACTCGGTACAGTTTGGAAATGGATTTCGGGTACACCTGACCATGATGATTTTATGCAGATCACAAATAAAGTAAATGATCTTATAGAAAATAATAATAGGCAGTTTACAACAAATTCACAAATGTTTAAAACAATCACAGAACTAACCAAAATATTAAAGCAAATACAAGGCAGTTCCAATGAAAAAACTGTTTTAAGACAGAGAAATAAATTAATAATCACTGAACTTGAAAACACAGTGGAAACCATTACATTGTCAAAAGTAAGAATATTAAATCCTTTGATTTGGATATGGCAGAAATAAAGGAGATAATAAGCGAAGAAAGAGTAAATGTAACAATATCAGATCTTGTAGATGTTTCAGAATTCAAAATTGTACAAAAAAACAATTTAATAGTTATTTACATTAAGTATCCAAAGGTAAAGAACATATGAAAATTATTTAAAGCAATGGCCGTAGCGCAAAAAGATGGAAAATTAGTAATAGAAAATGAAATAATAAAATGTAATGAAAAATTTTATTCAGTTGAATTTTGTAAAAAAGAATTAAATGATGCATTTTGTATGATAAAAGAAAATAACACATGTTTGTCTGATATGTTAAATAACAAACATGCTAATTGCACAAAAATAAATGAAAAAAACGAGTCAGTAAAAATTGTAAAAGACGGTGCAGTAATAGCATCAGGAAAACATAAAGTTAATAATCAAACAATAGATGGGGTATATTTGATTACTTTTCAGAATAATGTAATAATCGACAATAAAAAATATGAAAACCCAACAGGAAAAATTTTGAACTATTTAAAAGAAGGAAAATTTAAAACATTTTTTGTTAAAGAATATGTCGAAACAAAAAATGTAGATTTGAGGTTGGACAATTTCAATGTACTTAACCCAATAAGGCAGGAAATAAAAAGAAATCCTTTTTGGTGGTCATTTACTATTTTACTATTGATAACAATAACTACATATTTAATTTATAAATTAATCGTACACATTAATATTAAAATGAAATTAAAAAATTCAAAAGAAAAAGAAGAAACTTTATTGAAGTTGTCCAATCAAATAAATCATTTAACCGCTTTGTATTCGAAGACGGGACGCTTCGATTTAGAGGTGGGGGAGTTAACGCCACCACTTACACATAGCACTTACCCATAATGTAAACATATATACTTCTACGCATTGGCCCATGCCACTTACCTATAATGTAAACAATTACACTTCTAAGCTAATGTGTCAAATATGTCGCTTGACACATATGGTCCGCTTTCTTTGGAAATAGGAATTTAAGTAACATATTATTTATCGCATTTCCGTTCCTAGAAGTTAGGCTTAAATATTGTATCTAGGCTTAAGCATGAGATTGTATAAAAAGATGAATAATAAAGAAAGTCAGTTCAGTTTTTGTTTGCCAAGCAGTCATGCTGCCAAATAATTGACTCATCATTTGAAGCAACGGTTTAGTGAGGATATTTTTTAAAAAAACCTCCCGCGACCGGGCTAAAGTTTAAGTTGCATATGTATACACACTTATTTACAAAAACAACTCTCATGCAGCTGACCCGCATCGTTCCTGTTAAATTATGACCGCGACCCGACCCAGGTCAGCAAACTTGAACGCAACTAATGTTTTCTCCAAATAATGTTGTGCATATCTGGAGCAAATTTTTGATTTTCATACATTTACCTAATTGTGCATAAATGAGAAACGCGTGCATCGATTTTCATGATCTCTGCCTTTTTGAAGTTAACTTCTTAGGCGGGGATATGAAGTTTTTATTGGGAGTAAAATTAAGAAAATTGTATTCTGTAATAGATGATGGAACGGAAATTAAGTTTGCGTAATAGATGATGCAACGGAAATAAAATTTTCGTAATAGAAGACGCAACGGAAATAGAAAATTGTAGCAGATTATTGTAGTAGTTGAAGGAGTAATTTTAGCTGATTTCTTCAGTTGCATGCCTAGGCGCTCATAAAAACAAGCAAGCAATAGTCTCATTCTCATTTGTTATTGCCATGCTTGTTGAGTATAATGCTTAAAATGAATGCCTGATGGATGTACCAAATATGACAAGCTTCGAATTTTGAAGAAGCAATATTTTGGGCTTACAGGCAAACATAAAAATTAGGCAGCGAACGACATTTTTCTCATTTGCCAGAACAAACATTTCGCCAAAAAATGCCAATCCTGTTCTGAAATACGTTTTTGCATACATATGTATACATATATGTATGGCATGCATGTAACAACGTTTTGTGATTGGTTTAAATTACTTCTGGCAATAACTAAAGGAGTATGAATGCTTGTGCGTACAAACCAACGGAAGCGCTGCCAACGAACAAACACAACTTGCCGACAATATTTTGAAATGCTTTGTTTGACAACATTACGTCAAAAATGAGTATGGCCGAGGTGTTGGTAGTTTGGCTTTGGGCGCACGAGTTGCAGGTTCTGTACCCAGTAGCTGCCTACATTTTTTTCTTTGTTTCAAAAATATTTTTTTTTTTTAAATAATATAATAGAAAAACCAAACATAAAAACAAAGTGACAATTTGAAATGTTTTTATTTAATTATCATTTAAGTTCGATATGAAATGAGAAAAATTCGATGAGTTTTGGAAATTTTTCAACCATTTTCTATGGTGCATTGAATTATTGCATCACAAAATAATTTTTGCTTTCCATAACGAACGACCCCAAAAACATTGCTTTTGTCAAATTTTGTCTTCTTCTTTTGTGCTTGCTGGTCAGACGTTGGCGGGAATGAAATAAGTTATTGCAAACAAAAGAAAAATATGAGTTGATGACCGCCAGCGAGATTCGAACTCGCAATAAAAATCTACAAGGCCAAATGCTTAGCATGCGCGCCAAACACATGGCTGACGATTTGGCGGCTAACACAGCAGTTTATACGTTCATATAATAATGTTCATATGATTTGATGTTGCAAAATTTCTATTCGATGACGCATGCTTGTTCTTCTTGGGCAAACTAAGGGGCGAATGGAATTTTTGAGCAGGCGCGCGCCAATTTTTATGATCGCCTGCTTTTGCGTGAAAGATTTCTTGTTCTTCCTCATTTTTCTCGACTGAAATTTTGTCCATAATTTATTATTTCATATTTTATTAGATGTGGAAATACAGTGCACTCGCGATAATATGCACTAATTAAAACCAGGCCTGTTCAGTTTTACGAGATTGTTCATATTGTTCGAAAGTTAACTAAATTGAAAAATATTCTATTTTAGGCACATTTATTTTTTATTAAAAACCGCGAATTAAACGTTTGTTCATTTTTTCACATGCAAAAATAAAAAATTTGTTACATTCAAAAAGTAAGTTATACAAAAACTAATATGTATGTATGTATTCTGTTTAATTTTTTGAAAAAATGTAGTTCACGTCGAAAAAAAATCAATAATCCGCTTTTGTTGTTTCTTTTGTTCATGACCAAATAACTATGTTGAAAATTTCCACTGAGGACTGAACATAAGAGAAAACAAAGCATGTGAACGCAAGTATTTCTCAACGATGGCTATGTACATTTTATATTTTAATAACTAGGGGATCCGCCAATTTATTAAGCTCTTGTAATTCGTTAGAAAGTTGAAAATCAATAGTGTTCAACTAGTTGATTTGTCGGAAGAGTATATATCTGTGGCATTTTATTAAAGTAATCTAACTCGATCTTTGACAAATTATCAAAATATATTATAATGATATATTAAAAAAGCCTATAATTCGCTCTTTTTAAACTACATCTATTAGAAACTCATCTGTATATCCTTAACTACAATTGACTATAAGCAGTGTAAGATAATACAGGATAGGTCTGTAATTGAGTTTGATTACTAAGGCAAATTATACGCTCTTTGTTTATTTCACTTAAGATAGTTTTACATTTTGTCACAGATCGAGTTAGGTTACTTTAGTGGGTTGACACAGATATACATACATATATAACTATATTTTTAGCACAAACTTAAAAAACGTACTACACATATTTTAAAATACCAAAAAAAGTCAACCAACAATCCCGAGAAGGGGAAAAAAATGTTGAAATAGGTCGAAAAATAGCAAAAACCGCAAAGGCGCTTAAGAATGCAGTATTATCTGCATATTCAGCATATCTTAGAGGTACCCCAACCCCAGCAACATCTTCCGACTCGAGCCAAGAAATCGAAGAACATCAGCAATTTATCGTACAAGCTGATGTCCATCAACCAAACTTCGCAGTACTTTTAAAAACCCCATCAACCAATAATATGCACGCGCAGTGCAGTCATTTGAATCGACCGAAGAACGTTTCAGAGGAAGCAACAGACCAGCAATGCATCATCGATATAACTCATTCAAAAGTAGATAACATAGCTGAGTCTCAAAATGTATCATGCGAAATCAATTTAGGAAGGTCCAGAACTGTTCCATATGAGCATGATACAGCATTTAAACAATAATCTATTTTAAGATCTCCGAACAACACCAAGGTAGCGAAAAACGCAACTGATCGCTCCCGCGAACACAGAATACGGCAAAAGGCGCTTAAGAACGCAGTATCATCTGAATATTCAGCACATGTTAGAGGTACCTCAACCCAAGCAACATCTGAAACTGTAAAACATAAGCAATCTGGTGGATGTCCTGCTTCCGACTCGAGCCAAGAAATGGAAGAAGACCATCAGCATTTCATCGTACAGGCTGACGTCCATCGACCAAACTTCGCAGTACTTTTGAGGACCCCGTCAACAAGTAATATGCGTACGCAGTGCAGTAATTTGAATCGGCCGAAGAACAATTCAGAGGACGCAACAGATCACCAATGCATCATCGATACAACTCATTCAAAAGTCGATAACATATCTGAGTTTCAAAATATATCTTGCGAAATCAATGGAGAAAGGTCCGGAACTGTTCCATATGAGCATGATACAGCATTTAAACAAGTATCTATTTTCAGATCTCCGAACAACACGACGGTAGCGAAAACCGCAACTGGTCCCTGCCGCGAACACAGAATACGGAAAAAGGCGCTTAAGAATGCAGTACCATCTGAATATTCAGCACATGTTAGAGGTACCTCAACCCAAGCAACATCTGAAACTGTAAAGCATAAGCAATCTGATGGATGTCCTGCTTCCGACTCGAGCCAAGAAATGGAAGAAGACCATCAGCATTTCATCGTCCAAACTTCGCAGTACTTTTGAGAACCCCATCGACCTGTAATATGCGTACGCAGTGCAGTAATGCATTATCGATGTTTCAAATAATGCGGCAAATCAAGATCCCATGATGGATACAATTTATTCGCATGTTGATGACATAGTTGTGTTTGAACAGAATCACACATTACGAAAATCCCATCGAACCACCGCCTATTTTCAGATCTCCGAGCAGCATTGAGGATGACAACTTACTAATGGATAACGAAGCAACTTCCTTTAGATCCCCTTACCAAAACTCTATGAGTGACATCGCTAACAGTGTACGGTTGATGAATAACACTATGAATGGTTATCAACCCGAGGATTCGTGTTTGCCGTACACTAAGTACCACAGCCATGATAAAGCCCATAGATATTTCAAAATAAAATTTGAAGACGACTGCTTTGGAAAAATTTGCTCAGTGTGTGACAGATTATGGTTCAAGAGTAATTTAAAAAGTCCCTCGGAGGCACATGTAGAAATTTTGAAGCAAATCGTACCCGAAAAATCAGTAAATGAAATCTTGCTGTGCGCAACTTGCATGACGTCAGTGAAAAAACAGAAAATTCCAGCTTTGTCAACATATAATGGCTTTCAATTCCCGAAAGTACCGAATTTTTTGCCGGCGTTAGATTTAGTATCTGAGAGACTTATTTCTCCAAGAATACCCTTTATGCAGATCCGAAGATTAAGACACGTTAATGGGCAGTATGGTATATACGGACAAATCATTAATGTACCTGTTAGCGTCAACACAATGGTGAACTATCTTCCACGAAGTGTAAGTGACGACCACTGTATAAATGTTCATATAAAACGGAAAAAGATCCACAAAACAAGCTACTTGCACGGCATCGTCAATAAACGTACCATAAAAGCTTGGCTTCAGTATATGGTAACGACTCCGCTATACATAATTTATGACATTAAAATAGACAACTCCTTCTTTGGTAGTAACGTCATTTTGCCTTTGAATCCCCAGGATGAATACAGTGCACACATTCCTCTTGAGGAAAGTCTTGCCGCTCAACAACATACACTACTGTGGAACGAAGATCAACACTTGCGAATTGCTCCGGGAGAACAAAACCAGCCCGAGAGTCTGCTGTTCGATGAACATTCTGAGGAGCTTTCTTTCCCATCAATCTATTTAGGACAATTTCGACAGTTTAAAGAGGAAGCTAAAGTGACCCCATTTATGATTGCGAAGAGTGAATTGGCAGAAAATTTGCACTACATAGAACGAACAACATTAGTCAATGAAGATGCAGTAACATGCGCCATATACTTTAATAAACTAGTTAATACATTACTCACTATTTTACAATCCAAAAAAAATATGTTTGTCCCTTTGGCCAGTATTATGTTGTTGACTATTTTAAAAGAATTGAGTTCCAGCATCGCGGTAGTCCGCATGCCCACGTTCTGCTGTGGCTAAATAATGCGCCACAGGATGCCATCGGTGAAAACAAACTAGATGCGATATCACTGATTGATAATCTTATTTCTGTTTCTTCAAAAGAGTCCTCGGGAAATATTAAACTACAAACTCACAAGCATACGTTTACTTGTTACAAAAAAATAGTTGCCAATAGACCACAACAATGCCGGTTTGGGCCCCGTTTATGCCAAGTCGAGCTACCATAATTTTGGTACCAATGCGCAAAGAAGAACCAGGTTTTAATTGTTTTACAAAAGAGTACAGGAATATACGTCTGAATCTAGAAAGTAATGAATATGCAGACATCGACCATTTTTATAGGAAAAATAATATTTTGTCCGATGATCATTATCATTCAGTACTTCGAGCAGGAATAAGCAGACCCCGGGTATTTCTGAAACGACCCGGCACAACCCGTTCCACCCATTTATCCTACTAATATTATAAATGTGAATGTAGCGATGTTTGGATGTTTGGATGTCCAGACGTTTGCTTTTGTTCCCTAAAAACGTGAGAATGGCTGGACGGATTTTGTTGAAATTTGGCACGCCTACAGGTTATAGTCTGGAAGGAGCTAAAGGCTATTTTTTTTTTAATTTTGGGGGTTCCGACCCTTCTAGGGGCCGTTTCTTTTCGAAATTTTTTTTATTCCATATAACTCTAAGTATATTGAACCTATACTTATGATATTTCGCATATAGGTATAGAAATATCGTACAATATGCGTATCAAACGAAAGGGGAGGGCCCCAGGTTTCATTTTGGCTTCGATATATTTCGATAAATTGATCGATAACTAAGTTATCGGTCAAAATTCGATTGCCCAAAAACCTTAATATTACCCTACAATATGGGTATCAAACGAAAGGGGATGGCCCCAGGTTTCATTTGGGCTTCGATATATTTCGATAAATTTATCGATAACTGAGTTATCGGTGAAAATGTTATTGCACAAAAACCTTAAAATTGCCCTACAATATGGGTATCAAACGAAAGGGGATGGCCCCAGGTTTCATTTGGGCTGCGATATATTTCGATAAATTTATCGATAACTGAGTTATCGGTGAAAATGTTATTGCACAAAAACCTTAAAATTGCCCTACAATATGGGTATCAAACGAAAGGGGATAGCTCCAGGTAACATTTGGACTTCGATATATTTCGATAAATTTATCGATAACTGAGTTATCGGTGATTGCCCAAAAAACTTAACATAACCCTATAATATGGGTATCAAACGAAACGGGAGGGCCCCAGGTTTCATTTTGGCTTCGATATATTTCGATAAATTGATCGACAACTAAGTTATCGGTCAAAATTCGATTGCCCAAAAACCTTAATATTACCCTACAATATGGGTATCAAACGAAAAGGGATGGCGCCAGGTTTCATTTGGGCTTCGATATATTTCGATAAATTTATCGATAACTGAGTTATCGGTGAAAATGTTATTGCACAAAAACCTTAAAATTGCCCTACAATATGGGTATCAAACGATAGGGGTAGCTCCAGGTTACATTTGGACTTCGATATATTTCGATAAATTTATCGATAACTGAGTTATCGGTGAAAATGTTATTGCCCAAAAACCTTAATATTACCCTACAATATGGGTATCAAACGAAAGGGGATGGCACCAGGTTTCATTTGGGCTTCGATATATTTCGATAAATTTATCGATAACTGAGTTATCGGTGAAAATGTTATTGCACAAAAACCTTAAAATTGCCCTACAATATGGGTATCAAACGAAAGGGGATGGCCCCAGGTTTCATTTGGGCTGCGATATATTTCGATAAATTTATCGATAACTGAGTTATCGGTGAAAATGTTATTGCACAAAAACCTTAAAATTGCCCTACAATATGGGTATCAAACGAAAGGGGATAGCTCCAGGTAACATTTGGACTTCGATATATTTCGATAAATTTATCGATAACTGAGTTATCGGTGATTGCCCAAAAAACTTAACATAACCCTATAATATGGGTATCAAACGAAACGGGAGGGCCCCAGGTTTCATTTTGGCTTCGATATATTTCGATAAATTGATCGACAACTAAGTTATCGGTCAAAATTCGATTGCCCAAAAACCTTAATATTAC
Organism: Sphenella marginata; assembly: GCA_951509765.1. NCBI lineage: Eukaryota > Metazoa > Arthropoda > Insecta > Diptera > Tephritidae > Sphenella > Sphenella marginata. The sequence goes on along the minus strand of OX608079.1, from coordinate 44,317,326 downwards.
CCTACAATATGGGTATCAAACGAAAAGGGATGGCGCCAGGTTTCATTTGGGCTTCGATATATTTCGATAAATTTATCGATAACTGAGTTATCGGTGAAAATGTTATTGCACAAAAACCTTAAAATTGCCCTACAATATGGGTATCAAACGATAGGGGTAGCTCCAGGTTACATTTGGACTTCGATATATTTCGATAAATTTATCGATAACTGAGTTATCGGTGAAAATGTTATTGCCCAAAAACCTTAATATTACCCTACAATATGGGTATCAAACGAAAGGGGATGGCACCAGGTTTCATTTGGGCTTCGATATATTTCGATAAATTTATCGATAACTGAGTTATCGGTGAAAATGTTATTGCACAAAAACCTTAAAATTGCCCTACAATATGGGTATCAAACGATAGGGGTAGCTCCAGGTTACATTTGGACTTCGATATATTTCGATAAATTTATCGATAACTGAGTTATCGGTGATTGCCCAAAAAACTTAACATTACCCTACAATATGGGTATCAAACGAATGGGGATGGTCCCATGTTTCATTTTTACTTTGATATATTTCGATAAATTTATCGTTAATTTAGTTATCGGTGAGAATGTGATTGCCCTGAAACCCTAAAATTTACCTACAATATGGTATCAAATCAACTTTTGAATGTCCATTCATTCTGACACAATTAGTCAAAAAGCATTTAGTGTCAAAATTAAATAAAAATGTCAAAAAATTTGGTGTCATTTCATTACACCATTTACATTTTTGAGTGAATATATTTGAAATAAATAAACTACAAATTATGTCAATTTCCAATAAATAAACTGTGTCAGGTGAATATAAGTGAATATTTTTAACAAATAACCGACTAATTGTGTGGAGAAAATATAAAAATATCATAATGTAAGTAAAAATTCAAAAAAGAAAAAAATGTGGTAGTCATGTAATAAGCTTTTTTATAAATTCTCAATAAAACTAAAGTGAAGTAGCACAGGTTTAATTTCGCCTTTGCTATACTCCAAGCTTGCATAAAATACCTGCTAAATCCCGTTCTTAGCAAAATCCACTTTTTCATGCGGTTCGAAGGAGTAAACGATTCTGCAGTTGGCAAACAAAAGAAAAAAAGTAAAGTAAAATAAAATAAAGTAAAATAAAATAAAATAAAATAAAATGCTTTTTTTTAAAGCTTTTTTAATTAATTTGCTTCGAAACTTACACCCTTTAACACTTTTTTATGCTAATTTAACCGCTAATTTTGAAATGCCAACGAACACCGCAAAAGAAAATGTTTGAAAACCGTTTTTCAATACTCTTTTTTTCAAAATTTTAGCAATATTCGAATTGGGTAAATTCTTCAGTAGGCAATAATCTACATATATAAAATAGGATGTATGTACGTATGTATGTATGTACTATTAACTTTTTTCGGGGAAGTGGACCAGGGGTCGAAATATTCCAAACTTTTTTTATTTATGGTGCGATTTTGTTCAAATTTGGTACAAAGGTAGTATTTCACTTTTGCTAAAATTTGGGGTAATTTTTTTCCGGGAAGTGGACCGGGGACCGAAATATTCCAAACTTTTTTATTTATCGTGCGATTTTTTTCCTAGATTTGGGCAGAACAACGTCTGCCGGGTCCTTCTAGTATTAAATAAAATGAAGTCTAATATGGACATTCTATTTATAACAGAGGAATATTCTCGTGCAGCATATGTTGCTGAATATGTTAATAAGACAACCAGAGGAGTTAGTCATCTCGAACGGCAAATAATTGAAATTCTGGACGAAAATCCGGAATTTGATATTGTGGAAGTGACTCGCAAAATAGGTGTCAATATGCTGAATAGTGTAGAGATGACAAGCCAGAAAGCTGCTTGGTATCTCCTACGAGAGCCGATGTCAAAAAGTTCGACTTCAGTGGTTAACATTGCAACTGTTTGACCTATAGAACGACAACGAGTTCGTAAAGCTCAAAAAGAGTTGGATGATATGGGAATTGGTGAAGATTCCACTGATACATGGAAGCTGAACTGGTTCGACAAGTAGGAGAGACGGCATGAAGATCTTGAGGCTGTTACACTTGCTCAGTTTGTCTCAAATTACACAGTTTGGGCCGATGGCAGTTACAATAAGAGGGATAAACCTCGTGTTATTCGTTACCGTAATTACGGTATGGGACAAGATCTGAATGAGTGCAAACGAGAGATGGTCACCTTACATATTCCATTACCAAACGAAGAAGCAGAAGTACTTGCTGAACTAAATTTTATTAAAATATATGACGAGAATGAGGACCAAATTTTAAATAGCCGGAAGGAATTTGAATCAACCTTAGACATTCAAAATACAATAGAAATTTGTCGTAATTTGTGTCGTGAAAACGATCACCCTGATGGATCACAGCAAGTGCAAGATGCTGCCAACAGAGTTCCAGAAATTGACACATTCCAACACCTGTATAACGACTCTAATTCAGATGCAAATGCTGATATTCGTTTGGCTTAACTTAACAAACTTGGACCTGTAGCAAAGAAGAGAGAGAACCTGTTACCTAACACGGAGTTTTGTCTATTGATGAGAATGGCTAACGAAAAACAAAGCGAGCTGCTACCATCTTTTGTCCACGCGAGTTGCTCCTCTGCAAATATTTTTGACCGGGCCAGCTGGGTGTGGCAAAACTTTCGTCATACAACTCATTATGGATATTTATAACCTGTGAGAGATAAACTAATACATAAAACGTAGCGTTAAGTTGAACTATGTGAACATGCCATTAGGTTAAGTTCTTATATATGTCAATGTGGGAATACTATAACAAATGCCAAATAAAGAAACAAAAAAGGCCCTCTCTTCCGGTTGGCGCTTTATACAAAGACGATTAAATATATCACATACTAATTAATAATTAAATATATCACAGTGGCGACGAGCAGAAAACAATTCAAACTGATTCATAGACGCGTAGCAAGTGCTTGGTGATCAGCGGATAATAATATTTTCGCAAAATGGCGGCCAACAATTTTAATATTCCATTTTTTGACCACGAAAAAAACTCATGGTTTGTCTTTGAGAAGCAGTTGTTGCAGTTCTTCATTGCTACTGACATTGAGAATGAAAAAAAGAAGGCAATATTGTTAACTTCGTTATCCGAAGGTGCGTATACTCTGTTGGACAACTTAGTACGTCCGGAGGCGTTGGAAGATAACAGCGTAACTTTGGAAAAGTGTCTAGATTGTCTGCGAAGCCATTATAGGCCAACAACATCTGCGTTTGTGGAGCGTTACAAATTTTACAAATGCTACAAAAGCAGCGTCAGAATCAATAAATGATTGGGCTGCTAGAGTAAGAGCGTTAGCAGTAAAGTGTGAGTTTGGCGAAAGTTTAAATATGGCGCTAAGAGACAAATTTGTAATGGGTCTGGAAAAGGGTCCAGCCAGGGACAAAAAATAAAGTGATAGCGATAGCAAATACAGCAGAGTACATTAAGCAACAACAAGTTGACACCATACAAGTAAAACAGGAAGAGCTAAATTTTTTGAAGAAGAATCAGAAGGCGCAAGCAGAGGAAAAGAAGCAGCAAAATTGGAAAAACAAGTCATATCAAGGTCAGCAGAAACATCAACCATGTGAAGTGTGTGGCTACACGAACCATAGCAAAAGTCAATGTAAGTTTAGGAATTATAAATGTAATAATTGTAAAAAAAGGGGGCACCTAAAAAAAATGTGCAAAGAGAAAAGTTTAAATTTTTTGAATAACGCAGATGAGTTGAGCTTATTCTCACTTAATAGTGCGAAAGATAAGCCGATTATTGTAACCATTTTTGTTGAAGGTAAGGCTATTGATATGCAACTCGACACAGGTTCAGAAAACAATGTGATATCGGAAGAGACATACAAAATCCATTTTGAAAAAAATAAGTTTAAGGAGATACCAATTTTGTTAAAGACATACAACGGTGGTAGTATTAATCCGCTTGGTGAGTTTGAGGTGGACGTACACTTTAAAGAGCATTGCAAAAGCATTTCATTTTTGGTTATTAAGGCCGGCGGTCCGCCGTTATTAGGTCGCACATTTTTAAACAGTTTCGGTATTGAATTATCTAATTTACACTTTTCTAAACAAATCGGATGCAACGTCAATGTCTTACATAAATTTTCCAAACTATTTGATGGGTCTTTGGGATTATTTAAGAAGAGTAAAACCCACTTACATGTAAAGGAAGGTACCGAGCCGAAATTTTTTAGGCCTCGACCATTACCTTTAGCGATTAAAGAAAAAGTTGAAAAGGAGATAGACAAGTTAGTAGAACTGAAAGTTTTAGAGCCAGTAGACTATTGCGAGTGGGGACACCGATTGTTCCAGTGCAAAAAAAAGAGGGGGGAATTCGTATATGCGGTGATTTTAAAGTAACCTTAAATCCACAACTGCACGTGGAAAAGTATCCCTTACCACGTATCGAAGAGATTTTTGCCAAGATGCATGGTGGAGTGAAGTTTGTTAAACTGGATTTAAGTACAGCGTACCAGCAAATCGAATTGGATGAGCAATCCCGAAAATAAATAATTTTTCAAAAAATTATGGACGCGCTATTAGTAGGCGTTGAGGGCGTGGTAGTATTTCTCGACGATATACTCATAACAGCAACCAACGTCAGGCTTCTTACTCGAAGACTTGAAAAAGTGTTAGCCCTATTAAGCGAGGCAGGGTTCAAGTTGTCTAAATCGAAGTGTGAGTTTTTTGTTGACGAAATTAAATATTTAGGGCATATTATAAACAAAGAGGGCTTGCATATGGATCCTGAGAAAGTAAAAGATATTAGAGGGGCTAAAGAGCCATCAAACGTAAAAGAGCTTCAATCTTTGTTAGGGGTGATAAATTTCTATAGAAGATTTTTACCTAATTTATCTACTTTGCTTCACCCACTTTATCAGTTGTTGCAGGCGAATACAAAATTTGAATGGTCAAAAGAATGTTCGGAAGCATTTTCAAAACTTAAACACTTACTGATATCAGACCAGTGTCTAGCCCATTTTGGTCCCGAAAAAAGAATTAAATTAACGGTGGATGCTAGCCGTATAGGAGTAGGTGCAGTTCTAACACAAGTAGAAGCTGGTGAAATAGAGAAACCTATAGAGTTTGCTTCAAGAACATTGTCGGATACGGAAAAAAGGTATTCGCAACTAGACCGGGAAGCATTGGCTATACTGTTTGGGGTAAAAAAGTTTCATCAGTACATTTTCGGTAGGCATTTCACTTTGGTTACTGACAACAAGCCGTTACAACACATTTTTAGTCCGAAAAAAGGAATTCCAGAAATGGCGTCAAATAGTTTGCTACGTATTGCTTTAACGCTGTCAGGTTATCGTTTCGACATTGAGTACGTCAAGTCTAGAAACAATATAGCAGATTATTTTTCGGAAGTGCGGTGAATCAATGCGTTTTGCCTGATGATGTTTATGTAAATTATCTTCAGGAGCTTGGTGGACGAAGCGAAATGATTAACCTAGAAAGCATTAAAGCAGAAACTGCACAGGATAGTACGCTACAACGAGTAAAGAAATTTCACCATGAGGGATGGCCAGAAAAATGTCGGGATCCAGAGTTGTTACCCTATTTTAATAAAAGGTTGGAATTGGGCGAAGAATCAGGTTGCTTGTTTTGGGGGTTTCGGGTTGTGGTCCCAAAAGCGCTGCGAAATAAAGTTGTCGAATTCTTACATGCGACACACATGGGAATTGTGAAAATTAAGTGCATGTCTCGAGAGTGTTGTTGGTGGCCGAACCAAGGAAAATATTTAGAGAAGGTGGTTAAAAGTTGCGAGCCCTGTTTACTAAATCGTCCGAATCCACCAAAGCAAGAGCTTCGACCCCAAGAAGTATGGTCGAGAATCCATTTAGATTTCTTTGGACCTTTTAAAACCGCTGGTGCTTAATCGTTGTAGACAGCACAAGTAAATGGGTGGAATGCATAGATATGGGGACAAATATAACTAGCCGAGCTCTTATAGAAGTGTTGAGAGAAATGTTTGCACGTTTGGGGTTACCAAAATGCGTGGTTTCGGACAATGGTACGTCGTTCACATCGACTGAGTTTAACAATTTTTTGAAACAGAATGGAATTACAAATGTAACATCTCCTGTAGGTCACCCACCCACTAATGGTCAGGCGGAAAATGCGGTTAAAACAGTTAAGACCGCCCTAAAACGAAATTTAGTTAATACACCGTTGTCTGACTTCAACAAAGTTCTGAGTAATTTTTTGTTAGATTATCGAAATACTGTACATGCTAGTATGGGCGTATCTCCAGCTTACATTATGTTTAATAAAAGGAAATTAAGATGTCGATTAGACTTACTCAATGAAAAGCGAAATGTTGTTAAGCTAACCAATACTAAAACCACAGCATTTGTTGAAAAAAAGACAAAAAGAACAAAAGAGATATTTTAAAGGGAAGCAAAACAGCAACTTTAACGCGTATGACGCGGTGAAAGTTAAAGATTACTCCGTTCCTGGAAAATTAAAATGGACAAAAGCTGTGATTTCCAAAAGAATTGGAAAGCAAATGTATATTGTAAAAACTTATAATGATAAACCTTGGAAAAGACACGCAAATCAAATTATCTTATCGCAAAAAGAATCATCGTACTCAGCACTAGATGATCCACTAACGCCTTTAGCAAACTTAAGTAATGAAAATCAAAATATATTAACAAATAATAGTGGTCCCGATGATACAAGTACAAATAAATATAAAAAAATAAATAATACAATAACTACACATACAACTAATAACGTACCCAACGATATTATTTGTAATGAGAAAACGAAGTTACGGGAACCCACGACTTCTTATAATTTAAGACCGAGGAAATAATAATTTCTTGTCAAACAAATTTATGTATCCTAAGCGCGAAAGTCTGTAATAAAGCCGTGTATATGTTAGCAATTAAGAAGGGGGTATTGTGAGAGATAAACTAATACATAAAACGTAGCGTTAAGTTGAACTATGTGAACATGCCATCAGGTTAAGTTCTTATATATGGGCATATCCCAGAAACTGTCTACCAACCAAAAATATTTGAACTTAATCCAACCAAATTTTTTTTTAATGGAGCATTAGAATAGATATCTAATTTTATAACTTTATAAAACAAAAATTATTTCGATGATCATTAATAAAAAAATTATAACCAAATCCTACCCTACCTCAGGTCTTTTAATGTTATACAAAAAAAGTGAAATTTTTTACGTGTTCATATCATTGCTTTAGTAGTAACATAGATGGTCCAATCGAAAGCTATATTGTTATTCACTCAAATCTCCTTAAAATTTGTAAAAATAAATTTCGTTTACTTTTCTGGAAACATTAAAATTTGGTATGAAATGCCAGGTAAAAGCGTTGTAGCGTACGTAACGGAAAATCGGCTTTTTTTTTATATTGTGAGTAGAAAAACTTTTTTTTTCACAAATCATCTAAAATTTTAACTTAAATAAATATCCTGCTTTTAAGAAAAAAAACAATTTTCATTCTACAATTAAAAACCAAAAAATTACAGCATATTCATTTCTGTGGCGTGCGTAACGATTTGAGTTCTCACAAAAATTACAATAGAAACCTTTGCAATTTTTATTCTGTTTTCTTATCACTTCGCTTAAATCTGTTCTTCGCCTACTATTCTTAGCCTCTATAATCGTACCGATTGGCGATTATTTTTTTAAATTGGCAAAAATTAATATAAATGGTATTTCTATTTTATATGTAAGCAGTACATATATAAAAAATACAACTGCATTTCTTTCGGAGAGATGAAATTCAAGTCTCTGAATAACAAGCTGTATAAAAACTATTTAAGTAATACGGAGAGAAATATTAAATCTAATCCGAAAAAGTTTTGGAACTTTGCGAAATCCAAAAAAGCTGCCTCAAGCATTCCCACGTCGGTTGAGTACGACAGTAGCTTTGCTACTACTCAATATGAAGCAGCAAATTTGTTTGCTGACTTTTTTAAGTCAAATTATGTATGTGATGTTAGAGAGTCTCCTGAATTCTCTGGCGATATTCCGTCATTTCTAAATTTCGGTGCGCTTCAAATTACAGCTAACGACATTACGGAGGGTTTAGTTCGTCTCAAGTCTTCTTCTCAGACAGATTGTGATGGACTGTCAGTAATATTCCTCAAAAACTGTCCAGCATTAGTTACTTAGTTGGAGATTATTTTTAATAAATCCCTCTCTTCAGGGACGTTTTTGAATGATTGGAAACTAGCTACAATCACACCTCTTTTCAAAAGTGGGAGAAAAAGCGATGTTCGGAACTATCGACCAATATCCAATCTATCAAGTATATCGAAGTTATTCGAAGGGATTGTTAAAGAAAAAATATATTTTTCTGTCAAGGCTTTGATAAATCCCAATCAACATGGATTTGTGCAGGGTCGTTCAACGACCTCTAATTTAGCGGTCTTTACCGAATTCTGTATTTCTTCGTTTTCGTCAGGACTCCAGGTTAACTGCATTTACACGGATTTTTCAAAGGCGTTTGATAAAGTCTCTCATACGATTCTAAATATTGCATAAGTTGGAATGCCTTGCATTCCATTCATCTTTTTTATTATGGCTCAAATCATACCTAACCGGCAGAACTTGTGTAGTTTCCGTTGATGGTGCACTCTCGAACCCTTTTGTTGCCACTTCAGGCGTTCCTCAAGGAAGCATTCTAGGTCCGCTCCTTTTCACAATTTTTATTAATGACATTAGTGATTGCTTTTCGCACTCAAAATTTATGCTGACGACTTAAAAATTTTTTCGATTGTTCGTGACACATCAGATGCCCTTCATCTGCAGACCGATTTGGATAGTCTTTTTAGTTGGTGTGAGAAGTCATGTCTCTCCCTTAACATAAAAAAATGTTTTCATATGACATTTTGCAGGCGTCTAACCAACCTCGATACATCGTATCGGATTGCTGATGATGTGCTGCAAAATGTAACAGAGTTTAAGGACTTGGGAGTGGTATTTGATGCTAGGCTTACTTTCAATAGCCACATAAATCGTATTCCGTTCTCGGCTTCATTCGTCGGAACTCCTCGGAGTTTTCTGATTCTTATACGTTTAAGCAACTATTTACCTCACTTGTTTGATCTCACTTAGAGTATGCTGTTTTCATTTGGAGACCATTTGACCAACTCTCGATAAGTAGAATTGAACGAGTTCAAAAGATCTTTCTAAAGTACGCTCTACGTCCCTTACGGTTTGAGGAGCCTGTCCCGTCTTATGATTCCCGGCGTATGTTAATTAGTTTGGATTCGCTGGAAAACCGAAGGAAAGTTCTTTCGCTTGCCTTTGTTTTCAACGTTATTAATGGCATTATTGATTGTCCAATGTTACTTGAGCGGATTAGTTTTAATATTCCTCAGAGAAATCTTCGTAAGTATTAACCTTTTTATTTGGAAAACTTTAGAACATTATATGCTAGTAATGCGCCTATTGCTCGTGCACTAAGAGAATTAAAAGATCTGTTCTCTTCATCTACTAAGCTTGACTTTGCACTATCAAAATCGAATTTTGTAATGAATTCTAAATTCAATTTGTCAATAAGATATTATAATCCATTACTATACTAATGAGAATAATATTCGCGTTAGATTATTCTACATTATTCTAGTCTGTAAGGTTTTCTGTACTGTAGACTTAATTTTAATTTAAATAAATAAATAAATAAATAAAAAGCAACCATTATTTTTCCGTACTTAATGAAAATGAGCGCGAAATAGCACTAACGGCAGATTCAGCAAAACATAAAACTAATTTATAAACGTACTAGAAGGACCCGGCAGACGTTGTTCTGCCCAAATTTAGGAAAAAAATCGCACGATAAATAAAAAAGTTTGGAATATTTCGGTCCCTGGTCCACTTCCCGGAAAAAAATTACCCCAAGTTTTAGCAAAAGTGAAATACTACCTTTGTACCAAATTTGAAGAAAATCGCACCATAAATAAAAAAGTTTGGAATATTTCGACCCCTGGTCCACTTCCCCGAAAAAAGTTAATAGTACATACATACATACGTACATACATCCTATTTTATATATGTAGATTATTGCCTACTGAAGAATTTACCTAATTCGAATATTGCTAAAATTTTGAAAAAAAGAGTATTGAAAAACGGTTTTCAAACATTTTCTTTTGCGGTGTTCGTTGGCATTTCAAAATTAGCATTTTATTTTATTTTACTTTATTTTATTTTACTTAACTTTTTTTCTTTTGTTTGCCAACTGCAGAATCGTTTACTCCTTCGAACCGCATGAAAAAGTGGATTTTGCTAAGAACGGGATTTAGCAGGTATTTTATGCAAGCTTGGAGTATAGCAAAGGCGAAATTAAACCTGTGCTACTTCACTTTAGTTTTATTGAGAATTTATAAAAAAGCTTATTACATGACTACCACATTTTTTTCTTTTTTGAATTTTTACTTACATTATGATATTTTTATATTTTCTCCACACAATTAGTCGGTTATTTGTTAAAAATATTCACTTTTATTCACTTGACACAGTTTATTTATTGGAAATTGACACAATTTGTAGTTTATTTATTTCAAATATATTCACTCAAAAATGTAAATGGTGTAATGAAATTACACCAAATTTTTTGACATTTTTATTTAATTTTGACACTAAATGCTTTTTGACTAATTGTGTCAGGATGAATGGACATTCAAAAGTTGATTTGATACTATATTGTAGGTAAATTTTAGGGTTTCAGGGCAATCACATTCTCACCGATAACTAAATTAACGATAAATTTATCGAAATATATCAAAGTAAAAATGAAACCCGGGACCATCCCCATTCGTTTGATACCCATATTGTAGGGTAATGTTAAGGTTTTTGGGCAATCACCGATAACTCAGTTATCGATAAATTTATCGAAATATATCGAAGTCCAAATGTAACCTGGAGCTACCCCTATCGTTTGATACCCATATTGTAGGGTAATATTAAGGTTTTTGGGCAATCGAATTTTGACCGATAACTTAGTTATCGATCAATTTATCGAAATATATCGAAGCCAAAATGAAACCTGGGGCCCTCCCCTTTCGTTTGATACCCATATTATAGGGTAATGTTAAATTTTTTGGGCAATGACCGATAACTCAGTTATCGATAAATTTATCGAAATATATCGAAGTCCAAATGTAACCTGGAGCTATCCCCTTCCGTTTGATACCCATATTGTAGGGCAATTTTAAGGTTTTTGTGCAATAACATTTTCACCGATAACTCAGTTATCGATAAATTTATCGAAATATATCGAAGCTCAAATGAAACCTGGCGCCATCCCCTTTCGTTTGATACCCATATTGTAGGGTAATATTAAGGTTTTTGGGCAATCGAATTTTGACCGATAACTTAGTTATCGATAAATTTATCGAAATATATCGAAGCCAAAATGAAACCTGGGGCCCTCCCCTTTCGTTTGATACCCATATTATAGGGTAATGTTAAGTTTTTTGGGCAATCACCGATAACTCAGTTATCGATAAATTTATCGAAATATATCGAAGTCCAAATGTAACCTGGAGCTATCCCCTTTCGTTTGATACCCATATTGTAGGGCAATTTTAAGGTTTTTGTGCAATAACACTTTCACCGATAACTCAGTTATCGATAAATTTATCGAAATATATCGAAGCCCAAATGAAACCTGGCGCCATCCCCTTTCGTTTGATACCCATATTGTAGGGTAATATTTAGGTTTTTGGGCAATCGAATTTTGACCGATAACTTAGTTATCGATCAATTTATCGAAATATATCGAAGCCAAAATGAAACCTGGGGCCCTCCCCTTTCGTTTGATACCCATATTATAGGGTAATGTTAAGATTTTTGGGCAATCACCGATAACTCAGTTATCGATAAATTTGTCGAAATATATCGAAGTCCAAATGTAACCTGGAGCTATCCCCTTTCGTTTGATACCCATATTGTAGGGTAATATTAAGGTTTTTGGGCAATCGAATTTTGACCGATAACTTAGTCATCGATCAATTTATCGAAATATATCGAAGCCAAAATGAAACCTGGGGCCCTCCCCTTTCGTTTGATACCCATATTATAGGGTAATGTTAAGTTTTTTGGGCAATGACCGATAACTCAGTTATCGATAAATTTATCGAAATATATCGAAGTCCAAATGTAACCTGGAGCTATCCCCTTCCGTTTGATACCCATATTGTAGGGCAATTTTAAGGTTTTTGTGCAATAACATTTTCACCGATAACTCAGTTATCGATAAATTTATCGAAATATATCGAAGCCCAAATGAAACCTGGCGCCATCCCCTTTCGTTTGATACCCATATTGTAGGGTAATATTAAGGTTTTTGGGCAATCGAATTTTGACCGATAACTTAGTTATCGATCAATTTATCGAAATATATCGAAGCCAAAATGAAACCTGGGGCCCTCCCCTTTCGTTTGATACCCATATTGTAGGGTAATATTAAGGTTTTTGGGCAATCGAATTTTAACCGATAACTTAGTTATCGATCAATTTATCGAAATATATCGAAGCCAAAATGAAACCTGGGGCCCTCCCCTTTCGTTTGATACCCATATTGTACGATATTTCTATACCTATATGCGAAATATCATAAGTATAGGTTCAATATACAATACAATATAAAAAAATAGCCTATGGCTCCTTCCAGACTATAACCTGTAGGCGTGCCAAATTTCAACAAAATCCGTCCAGCCATTCTCACGTTTTTAGGGAACAAAAGCAAACGTCTGGACATCCAAACATCCAAACATCGCTACATTCACATTTATAATATTAGTATGATAGGATATACATCAATAAATTAATTTATAAACATAAATTATGAATTAAATAATCTTATTAAAAAAGAGTATAAATTGTTTTGTTAAAATAAATACAATTTTTTTTATTTATATACTACTGGAAAAAATTTAGCGTGCGTAACGTAGCGTGCGTAACGGTGGGTTCACGGCCATCGTTAAAAAACTACACAATTTTTTGGCTGCAAGTAAGTTATTTTAGAATTCTCTTATATTCATCTTTCTTTAAGGTATTTCATTTGGTGTGCTTTATTATACAAAATTTGCTAAAAATTAAGAAAATATACCTCAACCTTCAAAGCTACTTCCATTTTTTGTAGCGTGCGTAACAATACTTTGAGATCAAATTTTTCGCAGCTTAAACCTGTTACAAAAAATATTTTGATGACATTCGAAAGTACACACCCACTAAACACTGTGTATAACTTGAAGGTATGTCTTTTGAAAGACCAAAAAATTTTTATATTTCAATCCGAAAACGCGTACGAATGTGGCGTTCGTAACGCAGGATTTGCCCATATGTCAATGTGGCAATACTATAACAAATGTCAAATAAAGAAACAAAAAAGGCCCTATCTTCCGGTTGGCGCTTTATACAAAGACGATTAAATATATCACATACTAATTAATAATTAAATATGTATATCACATAACCGATTCACAAATAACGATGGTATCTTTAATGCGTATATTACATGCGTTTCTACAGGCAAGGCAGCTGTGGCGATAGATGGCACAACTGTGCACACGGCTTTAAAGATTTCCTTATCGAAATTATTGCCATTATCTATAGAAGTGGCTTATCAATACAGAGCACTGTTTAAATACGTAAAAGTCTTGATTATTGATGAAATGAGCATGATTGGAGCTGAGCTACTCGCACAGATCGATGCCCGTCTCAATCAAATTACTGGTGATTATGGTACAAACTTTGGCGGAATTGACATCGTTCTAATAGGAGATCTTCGCCAATTACCCCCTGTTCGAGCGACTCCGATATACAAACTGCACAAGATGTCAATTATTGACACTGGTGGGTATGGTATTAACGAATATTGACGTAGCAGATGGCTTGGCAAACGGTGCTGTGGGTAAATTAGTACATCTTGATCTCGACGAGACGGGACAAGTAAGCGTTGCCTGGCTAAGCTTTCCAGATTCCAGCAATACCGGAGAAAAAATTAGAAGAAAAGTAGCTGGTCATGTGGCAACAAATAACATTTTAAGAACTGCTGTACCGATTGGAAGACGATCATCAACAATCGCTCTCAACAACAATCGCACAATTAACCAAAGCGATCAAATCTGCCATTGGTTTGTGCTTGTGCAACGACTATTCACAAGTCACAGGGAAGTACATATGTATGCGGAAGTGGTATACGAGTATTATAAAAAACATGGCCAGTCGTTAGTTTATGTAGCCTTATCACGTGTGACATGCATCGAAGGGTTATTCATCACCACCGAATCGGGGGATTCAACATTTTACCACGACCGAAGAGCATCTTTCGGCATGTCTCATTTACAAACCGAATTTAGAAGACTTGCGCTGAATATTTTAGAAACTGTATGTAGATAAGCAAATTATTGAACGCATAACACAAGTGAATGAGTTATCTATATATTCTTTCAATTGCCAAAGCCTCCGAGCACATTCTGCCGATTTGAATGATGGCGTGATAAGGAAATCTAATATTGTGATTTTATCTGAAACGTGGTTAAGTAATGATGAAGAAGTCAATGTTCCAAATTTAAGTTGCGTAGTTCAGCATAAGCGAGCAAGTGTTCGAGTAGGAGGAGTGGCAACATTTTATAATCAAGTATGTAATGCTGGAAATGTTGTTACACCAAGCACACAAATGGCCGCTAGACAATGTCAAACATATGCATCAGCAATGGTACCAGTTGGTGACATTTGCTTTGCAAACTGTCATATGGTGAACGGAAAGAACATCATCATTGTGGCCTTCTATATAACGCCGAACAAAGGCATGAGAGATATAATATCATTCATTGATAGTTGGCTGCTGGCTTACAGCACTGCGGATGGTGATGGTCATGATAGAGGTGATGACCAAACACCACTAATTCTGGCAGGCGATTTCAATGTTAATTTTGGATCGGAAAACTCCTTTCCGCTATCTCGATTTTTGAGAGAAAAGTTTGGCTTAATTTCAAATACTAAGCCAAATTAAGCAACAACAAAATCGGGAACTACAATCGATGCTGTATTCTCACTAAATCTACAACACGTCGAGTCAAAAACATATATTTCATATTTTAGCTACCATAAACCAATTTTATCGATTTATAAATAAAACTAGCAGGGAACCCGGCGTTGCTCGGGATGTAAGTAGTTAATAAAATTCTGATACCCTCACTTGAGAAGACAATTTACAGGCAGAGAAGGTAGAAGGTTCAGAACAATATTTTTTTCCCACATTCTATCCCGTTTATGTCTACGGCAACCAACTAAAGTAAAGGCGTTCTTTAATAGTCTAACTTATATATTTTGTCATCTCCTTTCTATTTGACTTTTTAGTTGTGCCGAAACATTTCCCAAGTCATCCCCAGTCATTTTTGCAAAGAAATTCCCAATATACAGACAAAACTTTTCTAGAGTTTTATTAAAGATATGCTGATATCCACATAGGGCGGCAGTGTACCTATGCAATTGAAATAAAAATTTGGGTGATTCGTTTGGCATTGGCAGCAATGGGCCTACTTTATGATAAATTTGGCCTTTAATTTTGAATTTTGAGTTGAATTGCTGACCATTTATAGTTCCTAACTATTTCTGTTGCTCTGAATGATGTCATTTGAAAACATGAATTAAATGTACGAATTGACTTTAGGAACATAAAAAATAGATAACAACCATCTCGCAGACCTAACGAATATACATACATACAAATTTTATTTATTTTAATATTTTAACTTGGCCATAGCGATAACCACATACATATCTAAAAAATTTCAAGCAAATCGGACCGCATGTGAACTAGTTTTGAATAGGTCAGTCCCGAGTCCACTTCCCGGAAGAAAAATTATACCATATTTCAACTTGGACATAGCGCAGCCCAAATACCAAATTTCAACCAAATCGCGTCACATATGAAATAGTTTTGAATAGGTCGGTCCCGAGTCCACTTCCCGGAAGAAAAATGATCCCATATTTCAACTTGGGCATAGCGCTGCCCACATACCAAATTTCAACCAAATCGGGTCACATTTGAAATAGTTTTGAATAGGTCGGTCGCGAGTCCACTTCCCGGGAGAAAAATTATCCCATATTTTAACTTGGGCATACCGCTACCCACATACCAAATTTCAAGCTAATCGGGCCACATATGAAATAGTTTTGAATAGGTCGGTCTCGGTAGCACTTAGGTACATAAAAAGTAGATAACAACCATCGCGCAGACCTAACGAATATACATACATACAAAATTTCATTAAAATCGGTCAAGCCGTTTCGGAGGAGTATGGCGTCGTACACCGTGAAAGGAGAATTTTATATATGTACTAGAAGGACCCGGCAGACGTTGTTCTGCCCAAATTTAGGGAAAAAATCGCAAGATAAATAAAAAAGTTTGGAATAATTCGGTCCCTGGTCCACTTCCCGGAAAAAAGTTATCCCATATTTTAACAAAGTAAAGTGGTACCCTTGTACCAAATTTGAAGAAAATCGTAGTATAAATAAAAAAGTTTGGAATATTTCGGTCCTTGGTCCACTTCCCGGAATAAAACTTTACATAAACACTCTCCGGATTCCTACTGAGCTATCCTGTAAATATGAACAAAATCGACGTGGTAGTTCCGGAGTCTATAACGTACATACACACATCCTTTTTATATACATAGATTAAATTCCACCGAATCTTTTATGACCGTTTCCAACAACATTTTCGATATAAATAAAAAAAAGTGTACTTACAACACAATATCCGTTGTTATTGGATGCCACGTGTTGAGTACTTTTTAGGTTATGAAAATCACTTGATTAATTAATCGTGCAAAATACACTCAAAATTTATCATTTTATTATTATTGATGATAATTTTATTATTATTGATAGAATAGCAATGATTAATAGTTAATATGAGAGTTACACTGAGATAGCAAAACAATAATTGTCAACCTTACTACACTTGATGCATAAACAACATGGCTTGCAGCTGTGTAGGGAGTGAGAGAAGTCTTATTGTGTGAGAGAAAGAGGAGACCGGCTTCGTTCTCATCCCTACTCCGTGCTGTTTACTGGGTCAGAAGTGACACCTGTGGACATCTGGCGAGGATAACTAATTAAAAAACGATTGATCAGTTATCGTCCGGTAATGAAAAGTGATTACATTACTAAAAATTTTTGGCGATATCTCGGAAAACAGGTCGCATAGGGTCTTAAAAATCACCTCATATTTAAATACTCATCAACGCCTCTTATTTGATACCCATATTGTAGAAAACCCGTCTGGGGTCACACCTGGCCCACATTTTTGGTGATATCTCGTAAACGGGGTAGCATAGGGTCATGAAAATTACCTCTTTTTAAACACCCAATCAACACCTTTTATTCGGTACCCATATCGTATAAACACCTTCTAGGGTCACCCCTGGTTCACATTTTGGTCGATATCTCGGAAAACGGGTCGCGCAGGGTCTTGAGAATCACCTCTTTTTTAAATACTCATCAACGCCTTTTATTCGATACCCATATTGTAGAAAACCCGTCTGGGGTCACACCTGGTCCACATTTTTGGCAAAAGTAAAGTGGCACCTTTCTACCAAGTTTGAAATATTTCGGTCCCTGGTCCACTTCCCGGAAAAAAGAAACCCCGAATTTTAACAAAAGTAGAGTGGTACCCTTGTACCAAATTTGAAGAAAATCGCACCAAATATAAAAAAGTTTGGAATATATCGGTCCCTGGTCCGCTTCCCGGAAAAAAAGAAACCCCGAATTTTAACAAAAGTAGAGTGGTACCCTTGTACCAAATTTGAAGAAAATCGCACCAAAAATAAAAAAGTTTGGAATATATCGATCCCTGTTCCGCTTCCCGGAAAAAAAGAAAGCCCGAATTTCAAAAAAAGTAAAGTGGTACCTTTGTAACAAATTTGAAGAAAATCGCACCAAAAATAAAGAAGTTTAGAATATTTCGATCCCTGGTCCGCTTCCCGGAAAAAAAGAAAGCCCGAATTTTAAAAACAGTAGAGTGGTACCCTTGTACCAAATTTGAAGAAAATCGCACCAAATATAAAAAAGTTTGGAATATATCGGTCCCTGTTCCGCTTCCCGGAAAAAAAGAAACCCCGAATTTTAATAAAAGTAGAGTGGTACCCTTGTACCAAATTTGAAGAAAATCGCACCAAAAATAAAAAAGGTTGGAATATATCGGTCCCTGGTCCGCTTCCCGGAAAAAAAGAAAGCCCGAATTTTAAAAAAAGTAAAGTGGTACCTTTGTTACAAAGAAATTTGAAGAAAATCGCGTTATAAACAAAAAAGTTTGGAATATTTCGGTCCCTGGTCCACTTCCCGGAATAATGAAAAATAGATGTTGGTCGATTCTCATACCTACTCAATATGCTCACAAAATTTCATGAGAATCGGTCAAGCCGTTTCGGAGAAGTATGGTTTCAAAAACTGTGACACGAGAATTTTATATATAAGATATAGAGATAAGTATACGGTGGCGCTCATATTTTTGTAGCTGTGCTAGCTGAGTACAAAAATAGAGTAAATAGAGAGCAATACACTGGGCTTTATCCATAAAAAGAGAGCGGTGGAGCAGCCTCGATTTTTCTAGTTCTAGTAAAACATGTACATGTTGTTGTTTTTACAAAAATAAACAACCCACCTTGAGCAAATGCTCGCTTTTTATGTATGAGACCCAGTGTACTCCAGTAGAGTAACACTTCATTAATCAACCATTTTCGCCCCCTTGAGATTGAGACATGCCTGAGGTCGAATTACATATTCCGTGAATGGATGAAATTGGTTCCATTCCATCGAATAAATCGAAATTAGGTAGGTAAGTTCGATAAAGTCGATAGAACTGATACCAATTATGCCCGTTCTTCAAATCCTTATACGAGTGGTTTCATAATCCTCATATAACTCTGTTGAATTTTAGTGGCCTCGCATTAATACTTCCAGAGATATGCAACATGAAAAATCCCATTTGTATGTCAGGTGCCCGCACCTTTTTCCCTATCCCTCTTAATTCATCGATGGTTTTCAGTTTCTGTTCTAAAGTTGGTTATGATCGGTCAATCCCTTTAGAACGCAACTTAAGTTATGCATATACATACACACATAGTACAATATTTCAATCTTATACATTATATATGTAGTAGAGGCAGACGTCCTGTCTAAATGCGAGCTCACTGCCCCCCCTTTTACAACTCTCCTTCCAATCTTTCTTCGCCTTCACTCTATCTCCCCCCTTTTTCTCTTCATTACCCGCCCCTCTTCCTCTATATCCCATTCGTATTGGCCCTTGTTAATTTAGGCATAATTCTACCCACTTACCAAATTTGAAGCAAAACGCACAACGCATAAGATATTTTTGAATGGATCGGTTCCCTGGTCCACTTCCCGGAAGTAAGATATTGTGAATCTAAACAATTCTCGAATAGATTTATATTGGAACGATTTTCCGTCATCCCTTGTCAATTTTTGTTTGTTTACAAACCGGTTTCGGCGATCCGCCATCTTCAGTGTAAGTTTTCGTTCTGATCTGTGTCCATCCGTTGTCCTGTATTTATAGTTCGAATGCTGTAGGTAAAGTTAGTATGCGCGTAATTGCAGCTTGCCGCTCGGGAACATTCGTGAAACACGAACCTAACGCACGAACTATATACACGCATACTAACTTTACCTACAGCATTCGAACTATAAATACAGGACAACGGATAGACACAGATCAGAACGAAAACTTACACTGAAGATGGCGGATCGCCGAAACCGGTTTGTAAACAAACAAAAATTGAAAAGGGATGACGGAAAATCGTTCCATTATAAATCTAGCCTTCACCCTGTCGGAAAAACAGAAAATAAAATAACTCAATTCTCGAATACACCTTATTCATATTTCTGAATTTAAGAAGTTAACTTCTTTCACGGTTTTTTTTTTTGCTCATGAGTTATGTGACTTTACGCGAAAGTAATTAGTTTTGGCACTTTTTTCCATTTTGGACTTTTTATTGATTTAAAAAAAAAAAACCAACTAGCGATGACACTATAGATGTTTTCGAACTATGGTCCAGATATGCTATTTTTTATGTACAATCATCTTTGGGCTCGGTAGGGGTTGTCCAGAAAAACAGGTGTCAGCTTTGCTACGAGTAACATCTGCCAGCGTCTCTGTTTGTGGCTCATTGTTGATGTTGTTTCGCGCTGCTGTGCAAAGAAATCTTTTTTGACTTCTTTGCTGATATGTATGGGACGCTCTATATCAGAAAGGAAATGAAAGGAAAAGAAAGGAAAGGAAAGGAAAGGAAAGGAAAGGAAAGGAAAGGAAAGGAAAGGAAAGGAAAGGAAAGGAAAGGGAAGGAAGGGAAAGGAAAGGAAAGGAAAGGGAAGGGAAGGAAAGGAAAGGAAAGGAAAGGAAAGGAAAGGAAAGGAAAGGAAAGGAAAGGAAAGGAAAGGAAAGGAAAGGAAAGGAAAGGAAAAGAAAAGAAGAGGAAAGGAAAGGAAAATAAAAGAAAAGAAAAGAAAAGAAAAGAAAAGAAAAGAAAAGAAAAGAAAAGAAAAGAAAAGAAAAGAAAAGAAAAGAAAAGAAAAGAAAAGAAAAGAAAAGAAAAGAAATGAAAAGAAAAGAAAAGAAAAGAAAGGAAAAGAAAAGAAAAGAAAAGAAAAGAAAAGAAAAGAAAAGAAAAGAAAAGAAAAGAAAAGAAAAGAAATGAAAAGAAAAGAAAAGAAAAGAAAGGAAAAGAAAAGAAAAGAAAAGAAAAGAAAAGAAAAGAAAAGAAAAGAAAAGAAAAGAAAAGAAAAGAAAAGAAAAGAAAAGAAAAGAAAAGAAAAGAAAAGAAAAGAAAAGAAAAGAAAAGAAAAGAAAAGAAAAGAAAAGAAAAGAAAAGAAAAGAAAAGAAAAGAAAAGAAAAAGAGAAGAAAAGAAAAGAAAAGGAAAGGAAAGAAAAGTCAAGAAAAGAAAAGAAAAGAAAAGAGAAGAAAAGAAAGGATATAAAAGGTAAAAAGTACAGCAATTCAATGGCACAACGACTAAATTTGACAAGGGGTGCCGAATAATGTTCCAATATAAATCGGCGTCACAACTATTATACAAACATGCAAGGCCCCTTATTGCAATTTTTGAGAGCAACACTACTTAAATACCAACAGCTGGTTTTACAATGTCCAGCTAACTTTGCAGGAACTTAATTTGGCATATAGCCGGATATTGTGAATTCTTAAAAAATATCATATTTTTGTTTAAAAAATTATCGGTCTTTTTATTAATATTATTATTTTATTAGTCATAATAGAGCTGTCTGAAAATATTTATGCAACTATGTCTTTGTTTACACATCGAAGCTACTGATTGTTTCAAAAATTTATTGAACCGAACCACAGCGGTTTTTCAAGCTTTGAACCGAACCACTAACTGAACCATTGTTTTTTTGAGATGTATGAACCGAACCATTCCTAAAACATACATTTTTGCTAAAAATTGTTATCACTGTTTTGTCATAAAAAAAACCAAACATGCAAAACTGAAAGCCCATGGCTTTGTCAGCAAGTGGAAACTTTAATTATTCAAAGTTTGACAACCTAGTGGGGAAAAAAAAGATAATGTTGATAATAAGATGCGTGCAAAGTAATGTATGAAAAATCGGCTTAGATGCAGAATAGCACCAACTCCCAAATTAAAAATATATACATACATATTTTTCATTTAATATATATATACATATATATGATAAAAAAGGACACTAATGTGAAAAGAAATTTAAAACAATTGATTAATGTTACTTTCGATCGCCGGCTAAGCGATCCTTCAGGCACGCTTCAATAAAATAACTCTTTGCCGATCCAACACTGACTTCGCGATACCCAGTACTATTCAAATAAGTAAAATTTTACAGGAGTAAGATACACCAATTTTACATAAGTCAGTACGATGAGATGGAATACATTCTGGAAAAATTAAGGGCCTAATTCTCTATCACGAGCTTTCGTTTCGCCTCAGAGACGAATCGTTCGCCTGTTTGTAATATGTAAGACGATCGAAGTAGCAAAAAAAAATTTTTTTCAGAAAAATAAAATAAATTAGTTGTCAAAAACTCATAGGCAAACTAAATCGTTAGCAGACGAATCGTTCGTCTGAGATTTCGTTAGCAATAAAGAATGAGGCCCTAAATAAAACTGAAGCTTTACCAGATAGGAAAACTTTAGTGGACGTCATTAATTGTTTCGATGATATAAAACGCCTTTCTCCACATTCAGACGTTTTGAAATTCTGGAAAACAAATTTTAGCATGAAGCCACCCAAGTCACACAAGTGTCGGTAGAAAGAGCATTCCACTTTAAAATTTATTTTATCACTTTAGGGCAAATTTAGATGAAGACTTGTTAGAATACATTTTTTGATAAACTTAAATACTAAATAAGCTGATGGTTTATGCAGTTTACATTCTATAATTTTTATTCATTTCATTTCATCAATTGACCATTACGTGTGACGAAAACAAAAAAGAACCGCAGAGATTTTCGTAGCGGTTTGCATCGCCAACCTCATGGATTTTATTAATACACTAAACAATGATCCAACTATAGAAGTTCGCGGCATGAGACAGCTGATTAAAAAGTTTTTTCTTTAATTTTGACATTATGCCCATTTTTCAGTGTATTTTTGACTGTACGCACACAAAGTACAGCAACAAAATACATTGCACAAATCATGTACACACGGGTGTATGTCACCATGCGGTCACCTGTTTATTGCATCATGAACTAAACAAGGAAAAAGTTAGGAATTCGTGAGGCATGCGTCAGTGTTTTTCTCACGCTGAATGCAAAGAAATGCACTCCTTTTTTGGAAAGTATTTTGAAATTATACATTTAATAACTCTCAATATAACGCAATTCAAAAGTATATTCTTAAAGCAAAACATGTTAATATGTTTATATTTTGTAGCAAAAACTAATGGTTAGCTAAAAAAAAACCATCAAACATGATCTTATCATAGTTTAAATGACTAGCCAAACGAATTGGGGTATTAAAACCCAATTTTCATACTAAATCAATACTATGAGCAGCACAGGTTGACAGTTTTAGGGAGAGATGTGGCGAGTTAGACAGGGCTACATCAAAATAAAAAACTTTTTCCTTGCCTTAACACTTGTTCTGTCGACAAATTATCCATATGTTCACACCGTACGTACACGTTGTTATTTTAATAAATTTTTAATTATTGCTCTAAATTCTTATTTAAATCATAAACATGCAAAAAATCAATTATGAACAGGTTTACTTCTAATACCGAATGGCGAGAACATAGGATATGTTTTTGGAGATATATACCAAGAACGCATCAACATTACAGCTAACGAAACAGATACACATTTCAATTCAACTTCACATCTAAGCACTGCTTCAGGAAATGTAACCAAAGATTCTCAAAAACCAATACATCCATGGGGTATTTTTTTCACAGTATTGGGTACAGTCCTTCTTGACTTCGACGCTGATGCATGTCAAAGCCCGGCAAGAGCATATCTATTAGACATATGCATCCCAGGTAAAAACATATTTTTTAATAGTACATATAGTACCTTTCTCATGCCTTATTACATATAGACGACCACGTTCGCGGCCTTTCTACATTTACTATTATGGCAGGCTTAGGTGGATTTATGGGATATTCAATGGGATCTATCGACTGGGATACAACATCAATTGGTATTCGTTTCATTATTAGGATAAGTATGTTCATAACCACAACACTTTTTATTTAGGCAAACTACTGGGAGGTCACATGAAAACTGTTTTCACACTGGTTACCTTTATTTTTACATTTTGTATAACATTAACAATTACAAGCTTTAGAGAAATACCGTTGTGGGTACTTGCAGAACCTAAGCATGTCAAAAATGTAACAGAAGAAGTGGATAATACATATATCAGTACCCAAGATTTAGTGGATGATGTTGATGTCAGTGATGAGATGGTAAGTAAAGTAGTTGACAGTTATATTTTCAGTATCAACGGCGGTATTAAAGAAAGTTAAATACGTTGGCAACATTTAAATTGCTGTCTATTTTATAGATTATTTCAAGAAATCAATACTTTGTATTGGGTCGGTTGGTTGTCATAGGCACTAGCCAGGGATATGGTCAAGCGTATATTATTTTTTACTAGGTATGCGGTTTCTTTGATTAAGAGTGCACTTTTTCGAATTTATTAATAAATAATTATAATAAAATTGGTTGTTTTCACTTTTTCCTTTCATAAAAATTGAAACTAAGGTAATTGTTTACGTGGGATACCGAGCGCTAATACACAACCAAAACTGTTGGGATATGTATAAGGAGACGCGCTTCGGTCCCAGGAGCATGAATATAACTCCGCTGAAGTAATATTTTCAGTAGTCTGCGAGATATTTCCAATCAAAGTTCAGAATTTTCTGTCATTTTCATGTGGTTGTTGTAATCACAAATTACACTGTGAGAAAAATATGCAAAAGTGTGCGTACCGTGGCATGTTGCCACGGTTCAGGCAACCACCTGGAGTTGGCAAGGCGTAGCCCAGGTTATTTTTTTGAAGGGCAGCCGAAGGCCGCCTATGCTGAAAAGTGTTCTGCACATAAAAAACATGGATCGGGCCCCCAAATTGGAATTTGACCTGGGTAATTTTTCGGTTTTTCCAACATATTTTCCAAAATTATGAAAATATTGGTTGAGCGGAGTTATATTCATGCTCCTGGGACCGAAACGCGTCTTTTGATACATATCCCGACATTTTTGGACGCGTATTAGCGCTCGGTACCCCACGTAAACTATTACCGAAACTAATAATTATTATCACTGGTATTGAGATCGAAAAACTTACGGAGGCGGTGTGCTAATCGGAAACATTTTACTCAGAGGAAAAAATAGGTGAAAAAAAGTTTTCTATTGTGAAAAAATACTTTCAATTTCGCTGCGCAGGATAAACTTTGACAA
This sequence comes from Sphenella marginata, assembly GCA_951509765.1. Lineage (NCBI taxonomy): Eukaryota > Metazoa > Arthropoda > Insecta > Diptera > Tephritidae > Sphenella > Sphenella marginata. Next base: position 44,292,308 of record OX608079.1, on the reverse strand, counting down.
ATGTAAGTTTTTACGGTAATCCTTTACGACCGTACGTAACTGCTAACACACGTCCAAAAATATCGATAGAGGTATCAAAAGACGCGTTTTTTTAGAATTTTGCGAGATATTTGCAATTAAATTTCAGAATTTTCTGTCATTTTCATGTGGTTGTTGTAATCACAAATTACACTGTGAAAAAAGTGTGGGAACCGTGGCATGTTGCCACAAGTGCATATTCAACCAGGTTCCATGATGTACCATCCCTAATTCAATAATACTCCCACCACTATTTTAACACAACAGAGATAGCGAAAACTAACTTGTATAAGCATCCAAGCAAGAGGAAGAGAGATAACGCGAGAGTTTAAGAATGCAATATAAAGAGCAGGGGTCCATACAAAACCAGGGCTATGGGTAACAGTTACACGGCTAAGTTGACTGAATTGAGGATTCAACAACTCAAGAAGGAATTAGACTCTAATTACACAAGTTTACAAATTCAGGTCAACTTTTGGATCTGAGCAGATAAGAGCGATTCTTAACTATATTTGATATGCTCAATTCGAATCTACATTCAGTTTTTCAAGATTGATTCTAGTTTCCGAGATCTCGCATTATAGCACCATTGTGCTGTTATAGCAGCTTTAAATCGTGGCACTGCTTGATAAGTAAGGAAAAATGTCAGAATGTTCATAAAAGTATGAACATATAACTACGCCGCTCTAAAATAAGTAAATTTATACACTCCATTCGAATTTAAGATAATATTGTCATACATACATACTTACAAAACAAACAGGATAAAGTACCTAAACCTATCACACATACACACACATTTATACACACATACAGTCCACTTGCTTTTTGCTACGTACATGCAGTTGAGCGGAGCTCCTAAAGAAAAGTGAAAAAAAGTATGTAAAAAGTGCGAAACAAAAAACCACGAGAAGTTAGAAGAATACCTGGTAAGTCATCCTGTTTCGTTGCGTGATTGCAAGCCCTGAAATTCTGTGTTTTCGAGTTTTTATACTGAATTTGTATAAATCTAATACAATTTTTACTTAAATTTCGCATTCGCATATTGGAAGAATTGCAAAAACGAGACAATAAATATCTACAAACTTTTCATAAAAAGTGTCAAATACAGGTGATCTTGTCACCCAAAGGTGGGAACAGATCTGCCGGCAACAGTGCTGCCTAGTTATTAAAGACACAAATCTTGTCATTCGGCCACTAGAGGTGGGATAAAATCTTTTGATATAAAATAAAGTTAAAATAAACTGAAAGCAATAATAATAGGGGAAAATCTAACCAAGTAAATAATAATAATAATAATAAAAATAACGTATAATAAGTAATAAAAATAATAATATAGTTTAAAAAAAAAAAAAACAAAAAAAAAAGAAGGTTAAATAATAAAAGTGTCTACGAACAGGAAGGGTGTCGTTGCTGAGGAGAATGAGGGGGACGCTGGTAATCCCTTCGCGAGGCTAGCACAGTCGCCGCCGCAATCAGGTCCTCCAACCTCGGCCATGCCCGGGCCGGTGCGGATTGATTCTACGCCCGAGGGCAAAGAGGACGATGCCTTCCACTCACTAGGAAAGCTCATCGGTGAACTCAAGGAGGTTATTGGAAGAGTAAAACGATCCATTAACCAAAACCTCAAGGATTTAGTTAAAGCGATATCAGTATCGTATGAAGAAGCAGCAGAAGCTGTGACAGGAGGAAAAACGAGAGTGGCCTCAAGGCAGTCTGAGACGTCGCCGTCGCCGAGCGAGCAGCCACAACAACAACGCTCTAAAAGGGGACGAAAACGCGCTCCTGGTAGCACGCCTTCGCCACAAATAGAGGCAAAGAAGCAAAAGGATGCACAAAAACCAGCACCTAGGTTCTCCGACGTAGCAGCAGCCAAGGTCTCCAAAAAAGCGGAGCCCCCAGGGCAAGGAGCGGCATAGAAAACTGTCCAGAAGAAACGCCCAAAGCCCAAGTCTGCCCGACCCGACGCCATCGTCATCAAAACAACGGAAGGATGCTCATATGCCGACATTCTAAGGCTGTGAAAACCGAGGAGGCTCTTGAAGAAATGAGCACTATGGTTCGCAAGATCAGTAAGACCGCAAAAGGTGAGTTGCTGTTCCAGCTAACTAAGCAGGCAGAGGGCAGCACCGCTAAGCTGCAAGCGGCAGTAGGGCAAGCCTATACCAAAGGCACAGATTGCAGATTGGAGATGCAGCCTCTCCACTGTGAACAAAATTTTAAGAGTACGTATGTACCGCAAACGCGGGTGGCAACTCGGCCTTCCAACCACCGAGGTTAATAGACCTATACCAGAGGGGCAGATTACAGATTGGAGATTCAGCCTCTCCACTGTATTGACCTGCAAACAAAATTGTTTAAGCGTACGTAAGTATCTCAGACGTAGATGGGAACACCGCTTTCCAACCGCCAGGTCCACGCAACACAAACCAGAAGGAGCATATTGGGGACTCGGCCTCCCCACTGCATTGCCTTGTAACTGAATATGTTGTGAGTATAATTGATTATGTATAAACATATTGAAATATTATAGAAACGGGCCGGAAACACGGCCACTCCAACCGGCTAGAGGCAGAAGAGCTAGTGAGACAGAATAAGCGAGTAGATGTGGTGTAAGTACATGCCTAAATAGCTATATCTATATATTTTTGGGAGTTGGACAAAAAAGACTTTCTTTGATCAATATGATCAATACTCCAGACGAGATGAATGATGAAATCTAACAAAAGATACCCAGCTAAGAACTGAAATAGTACTGACCAACTGACGTCGAGACGTGTGCTCAAACCACCTCCCGACCGAATACTTAACGGTAGTACCGGGAGGATCGGTACATGACGGTAGGAGGTTTAGTGTGTTAAAGTCTCACACTGACTGCAAGACTTTAGATGCTTCCTGCTCTGAAAAAAAAAAATAAAAATAAAAAAAAAAACAGCCCACTTGAGGAAAGATAAGTATTAACAACCCTCATTGTCATATCTAAACATATCACAGATACACACATATGTACACACATACAGTCCACTTGAGGAAAGATGCGTATAAACAAAACAGATGGTTTCTTAATATTCAAGCAATGCCCTTGAACAAACAAACAATAGAATCAATAGAACATTAGGAACGTTTAGGAACACTAGAACGTTTAGGAACATAGTCTTAAGATTTAGTATATAAGCAAATGTAAAATAGTTTAAGACTCAGAATTAAAATATATTCTAAACCATCAACACCATTATCTCTACATCTCTACATATATTAAAATTGTAACAGGTCGATGTCTGTACATTTCAGATACCAACAAAAAATTGATTGGGGGAAGCATTATTAAACGAGTAGAATCCAAATCAACCATTTTTTTAATTTTTGTGTGTCTGTCTGTCTGTCTGTCTGTCCGTATGTTTGTGGCCGTATCAGTCTGAAAGTACTGAATGGAAATGAATGAAACTTTTTTCGTTGGATTGATAGATACTCATCTTAAAATTTAGGATATTACTTTTTTCGATATCTCAACAGGTTTTGGAGTTATCGCCCAATATGTGGCCCATGTCTGTCTGTATGTTTGTGGTCGTATCACTAAAAGTACTGAATGGAATTGAATGAAACTTCTTCGTTGGATTGTCAGACGCTCAACCTAAAGTTTAAGATATTAGTTTTTGCGATATCTCAACCGGTTTTGGAGTTATCGCCCAATATGTGGACCAGGGGTGACCAAAAATGTCTTAGTACAATATGGATGTCAAACGAAAGGTGTCAATGAGTGCTGTAATATGCGATGTGATCAATTGAAATATCCCAAATGGTTTCGGAGATATCTTGAAGTTATCGACGAATATTTGCAAAAAAATGTGTTAGTACAATGTGGGTATCAAACGAATGGTGCCAATGGGTACTGTTATATGCGATGCGCTTAATTTAGATTTCATGTCAGACATCGACCTGTTACAATTTTATTATATGTAGAGATATGTATGTATTTCAAATTTCGAAAACTGGCCCAAATGTATTTTTTAATTGTTGTTGTGAACTATACAATCAAGTTATAGAAAGAAAGTCGAACTTCGATAAAGTGCGTATAGGCTATAATGATTGAAATTGGACTCAGTCTGTTATAAGTTCTGATACGCAGCGAAGCAAGCGGGCCTTACTAGTATAAAAATAAAAATGCAGAGACAGTGTTGCAAAGTTGATCCAAAGTGTTTTTGTTACGTTTGTGGTCGTTATATGATTAAAAAAAGTGGCAAAATAATAACAAATGCGCTCAAAGATGCATATCTGCACTACTTTGGTTTCAGAGTAGTAGACACTCATAAGTCATGGAGACCGAAATTTATTTGTAACGCATGCAAAACAAAGCTGTATAAGTGGTCATTGGGAGAAAGTGAGTACTTTTCCTTTTCAAAGCCAGCGCTCTGGAAAAAACCTTTACGGGTATAAATGCAAAAAAATTAGCAAAATATAATTATCCTGATGTATCATCAGTATCCAAGCCAGTTCCATGTACTGCTAATGATCCATTGCCAGTTTTTCGAACTATAAGTGCAAACGTCCTGGAAACTTTAACTCCATAACCCCCGAGCAGTGAAAGCGACTTTGTCATGGAAGGGCCACATTTAGTTTCGCAAGATGAACTAAGCGATTTGATTCGTGACTTGAGTTTGTCCAAACAAAAAGCAGAGTTGCTAGCATCACGGCTGTAGCAATGGAAAAATCTAGACTCTCGAACACAAGTTACTGTATACAGGAACAGAAATGAGGCACTTCGACCGTTCTTCAAAAAAGAAGACAACATAAGTTCTTGTAACGATATTAATGGTTTATTTAATGAAATGAATGCACCTTACGATCGAAACGAATGGCGTTTATTCATTGATGGTTCCAAATACAGCCTAAAAGCTGCTCTTCTCCACAACGGGAATAACAAACCATCTATTCCGATTGCTCATGCAGTACAAACGAAGGAGTACTACGAAACAATGCGGAAGATCCTGTGCTTCATTAAATACAATGGTCATAAATGGAAAATATGTGGTGATCTAAAGGTATAAACATTAATGCCAATTAAATCGAAAACACTTATTTTTTATTTTATTTCAACAGGTTATTGGCATCTTAACTGGGATGCAATCTGGATTCACCACGTTTTGTTGTTTCTTATGCTTCTGGGATAGCCGCGCAACTGAACATCATTATGTGAGGAAAGAATGGCAAAGTCGTACTCAATATGAGTCTGGACAGCAAAACGTCTCCGCTGAACCCTTTGTAAATCCACAAGACATTTTCCTGCCACCTCTTCACATTAAACTTGGCCTTATAAAGAACTTCGTCAAAGCATTAAACCGTGAAGAACCGGCTTTTCAGTACTTAGTCAAGTTGTTTCCTAAATTGTCATATGCAAAAATCAAAGAAGTAATATTTGTGGGACCTGATATTAGAAAACTAATGGCTGATAAAGAATTTACAAAATGTTTAACGCCCGATGAAGCAGCCGCGTGGGCATCTTTTCAAAATATCGTTCACCACTTTCTTGGTAATCACAAATCTTCAAATTTTGAGAAAATTATTGGCGATATGTTGGCAAATTATCGAAAGATTGGAGCTCGGATGTCTCTAAAGATGCATTTTCTGCATTCCCATCTCGATTTCTTTCCCGAAAACATCACCCAAGTTTTCGGGAAAGAAAGAGCGACTAACAGGAAGAGCGGTTACATCAAGATCTAGCCAAAATTTAAAGACGAGACCAAGGATTGAATTGATGAAGTCATGATGAGCGACTATTGTTGGACTCTAATACGCGAAACAGATACTAAACAATACAAAAGGCAAAGTTCCACCAATCTTCATTTCTGATTTGTTACTTTTAAGTTAATAAAATAAATATTATTTGACAAAAATCTTAAAAAATGAATTTGAATTTTGTTGAAAGTTACAAAAAAAATCCCCAAAAATAGATTTTTTGCCGGATCTGCCTAATCTTTTGCTAAAAGTGTTTGCTATTGAAAACACTAATTTTAGGGAAAAAAAAGTATCCTGATTTTCACAACTTCGTACAAAAAACCATTTTTAAAATGAAAATTTTTTCAAAAACCGTAAAACTTCGACCAAATTTCGACTTTGGCCGTCGTTAGAAGGGTATTTGAATTTCCTTTCGAACAAGCTATTGCTTCCGCTCGTCGCTTTTTTAAAATTGGCGAAACGATTTTTTGAATGAAGTGATACCTAAGAAAACACAAAATTACCGAATCTTAAATCAATCTTAAAAAACGGAATGCAGATTCGGATTCAGCGTCATAAATTGACTTAAAAACCACTTTAATTGCCCAGATCCAAAACCGTGTATACTTGTGTTATTAGAGCAACGGGGGTTAAACACAACTACATAGTAATAAATTTGAATTGCAATCACGGCTACATTTTTTTCATACAAAGGTCGAAGCAGGGCCGGATTAACACCTTCGGGGCCTGTAGGCAAAAATCCTGTCGGGGCCCCTAGCGCGCTTGTAAAATTTTTTTTTTGCTTTCCTATTTAAATTTTTGAACAAAAAAAGCCCTAATAATAAAACAAATATTTATGTATGTACATAAGTTTACATATATATTGACTTAATAATACATCGTTTTCAATGGCAATTATTGCCGATGAATTGAAGCGCTACTGAGACATTGTTGAACGGAGGAAGTTTTTTATCAATTTCAATTTTGAAAAATTTCTTTCTCCTGTGGCATTTGAAATCATCAGAAATTTTTACATTCTTAATGCTACCACTACATTCGGGAAAGTTGGTTGTACCATATTGTCAAGAATTATATGTACATATCTCATCATTTTTGGTTGTGTATTAGCGCTCGGCACCCCACGTAAACGATTACCCACGTCTAGATTTAGAATCTGAAATGAGATTTTTTTCAACCGTTCAAAAGTTATTTGCAGTTAAAGTTCACAATTTTCTGTCATTTTCATGTGGTTGTTGTAATGGCACATTAGGCTGAGCCCAAAAAGTGAAAAAGTGGGAAACGTGGCACGCGGAAAGACATCACCGTGGCGGTAGCCACGGCTATGGCACACACCCGGAGTTGGAATGGCGTAGCCCAGGGTTATTTTTTGAAGCGCGGCCGAAGGCCGCCAATGCGGAAAGGAGTTCTGCACATAAATACCATGGATCACGCCCCGAATTGGGGATCTGACCTAAGTCAAATTTTCGCCTGCGGCACTACTTCGTCGAATCTCAAACCAATTGTAACTGATTATATTGTAAAAATATACCATTTCAAATTTTGATTTGGGATTTATTTCATTTTTTTGGGACTTATTTCATTTGGGAGTTATTTCATTTTTTTGGGACTTTTTTCGTTTGGGAGTTATTTCATTTTTTTGGGGACTTGTGGTTTCATTGTGAAATAACTGCCAAATATTGGGAGTTATTTCATTTCCTTCTTTGGGAGTTATTTCATTTATTAAAGTTGGGAATTATTTCATTTTTATTGGGACTTATTTCATTGGGAGTTATTTCATGGGAGTTATTTCATTTGGGAGTTATTTCATTGCACCTAAAGCGACAACTATTTACTTCTTGCCAAAGCCTGAAGAAATCCTACACAAAATTTGAAAACAAACAATAAAAATAAATATTGTTTTGTACACGTCTAAAATATTTAGCCTAAATTTAAAACTTTTTGGGGCTACAAAGTGTTGTTTGGAATTTTCAGTAAGATTGACTTCCTTTGACTAATTTCATTATTTTTGTATGAAATAATGTGCAAAAAAACAAGAAAAATACTGCAACTCAAAGTAAAGAACTTTGTGGAAAATTCATGAAAATTCAAGAAAACTCGAAAAATTTTCATAAAAATTTCTAACTTTTTAGTAAAAATATTTAAATTTTTTCAAGTTTTCAGTTTTGTGGCCCGTTCAATTAAAGTGAACAAAGATAGCAATTTTAAGCCGCTAGAAGAATTACTCGATTTTTGGCAATTTTTTTCCTAGCCAAGTGCATTATCTTCCATACAAATTTATAAGCGTAATATTTTTATATTGAAGAAAATGCTCTTGGTCGGCTTTTGACAATTGAACGAGCAGCAATACTGCATACTCGAAAAAAATCAAAAAAAATTTACGAGAAAGTTAGAAATTTCGATGAAATTTTTTCGAGATTTCTTAAATTTTCATGAATTTTCCACAAACTTGTGAACTTTCATTTGCAGAAGTTTCATTATGTATTTGCACATACTTTCATTCAAAATAATTAAATTAGTCCAAACAAGTTAATTTTACTGGATATTCCAAAAAAAAACCTTTGAACGCAGACATACTGATCTAGGTGTATGACCAAGTTTGGTTTAGAATTAAATTTACGACGGTTGCCATAGAAATGCGCCTAATAAAAATTATTTAAATTTTATACCGAAAATGTTGTTAACAATTTTTTATGTTTTTTTTTAAAATATTAGGTCTCGAACCGACGTGCCCCAAATCAGTGCGCAATGCTCTACCTACTGAGCTACGGCGCACTCATGAATTTTGTGCGAAAAGTACCGTGTTTGTTTATCCCGGTTAAGTTTTAAATCTAAACCGCAAAAAATTGAGAAAGGTTTGGAATTTATTAAAAAAAAGTTTTAAAAATTGTGTAAACTAATGAATGGCTTAAAATTTAGGCTCAAATTTTTAGCCGTGTAGAAAGAGGAAAATTTCAAATAAATAAAAGTATAAATATGTAATATGTGAAAATATAAATATATGTGTATTTATAGGTAATTCTTATTTACTGACACTTTGGCCAACCCCCCCCCCCCCCGAAATTTTTTCCTGGCCACAAAGCTCAGGCCAAGTTAATTTAAACAGTTCTCTATTTAATTTCTTATAGTTGGCTTTTGAGAAGTTAAAATCAAAGTTACTACTTGAGCAGCATTGTGTACATTGGCCATTACTTAAGGTTTCGTGAAATATTTCCATAGAAGGGTGGTAGACGTCTTCGGGTAAAGCCAACGGATCACAACGATTTACAGAAAATTTGTTTTTATCATCAACATAAATTAAATCTAAGATTTTACCAAACTTGTTAGAGGTAACATTTATTTGACTAAGGCAGAGATCGGAAATTCCATCCAAAAAGTCATTGAAGGCCAGGTTGGATCGATTTGGAATAATGTTTCCATCAGATATGTTCCACGATATATGCGGTAGGTTGAAATCACCTAAAAAAATCATCGAGTCAGAAGCTTTAGCCAATAAGTTAACAGTTTTGAGCAGAGAGACATGCTGCATGTAGATTGAAAGATCAGATGCTGGAGGGATGTAGCAAGCAGATAAGTACATATACACGTTCTCTAGCTGGATGCGGACGCATTTAAACTCAATGGAATCCGCGTTAGGTACATTAACCTCCTCTGAAGGAATGGAGGAATGAACGGCAATTAGAACACCACCTCCGACGATGTTCAAGCGATCATGTCTATAAACTTGATATTCGTTACAAAAAAACTCGGAATTGAAAACATGCGGTTTTAGCCAAGTTTCGGTAAAAGCAATAACGTTATAACTGCAATGGAAAGATTTCAAATACAGATCATTTAATTTGGTATTTAAACCTCTGACATTTTGGTAGAAGATATTCACGGATTTAGAACTCAGTTTTTTGACTCAACATTACGAGAGATTTTAGCTACGTTGTCAACATTTCTATTCGGCCTGTACTCAAATTCCCGCACAAGAACTGTCCAAAAGAGAGTCAAAATCTTTTCCGGATACGTCAATTTTAAACGAAGACATATTCCGTTGGTATCTGAAATTAAATTTTCTAACAGTGTAGGTTTTATCTTTAATCTTAGAAGAAATATGGTATCTCAAATCATCTTCAGTAGTGTCTGGATGGAACCGAGATACAAAAATCGATTTTTTTTGAGGGACCACAACCAGCTTTCTAACAATTGGTTCGGACTCCATCGCAATAGTTGGAGGTTCCAGGGTTTTTATACCCAGCGTACTAGTACTAGTACAAGGGTATATTAATTTTGTCCACATAACTGTACTATGTAACGGCGCAAAATAATCGAGTTAGATATGGGGTTCCATATATGAAAGTTCTTAGGTTGAAAAGAGGAATTGATTAAGGCATGTACGTCCGTCTGTCCGTCCGGGTACACGATAACTTGAGTAAAAATTGAGGTATTTGCATGAAATTTTGCATACAGGTTACTTTCTGGCCAAGGTAGGTTGCTATTGAAAATGGGCGAAATCGGATGATAACCACGCCCCCTTTTTCGATATCGAAAATTTCGAAAAACGTATAAAACGGGTTAATTCCATATCAGAAGCAGCTACAATGATAAAATTTGCAATATGTATTGATTTATATGTTCTATGGCGGATTTTATCAAATTTTTTGAAAAGGGGCGTGGCACCGCCCACATATATTTGAAGAAATTTTAAAATTTTGACTCTTAATAACTTGAGAACAGTTTATGCTAGTAAAACAAAATTTTATAGAGGGCATACTATTGTTGTGTTAAATTCTGATATAGAAAATAAACGAAATCGCTTGGCGACCACGCCTACTTTTTTATAAAAGTTATATTGAAAGGAGGTGGAAATATTGAAAAGTCCATATCTAATTAACTGATACCGCTATAATAATTAAATTGGGTACATACATCAATTTTTATATTCTTAACATAATTTTTGCAAAATTTTGGAAAGTGGGCGTGGCACCGCCCACTTATAAGTCAGGCAATTTTCAAATTCGACTGCTAATAACTTCACAATGGTGTGAGATAGGTTTACGAAACTAGGTACCAGGCAGGCCCGTGCGCACGGGGGGGGTTTTGGGGGTTAAAACCCCCCCCATGGCCAAATCTAAGTTGCAATGATTTTGCAAATGTTTTCAAAATACAGTTTATAAATCTTGTATTGAATCTTAACTAATAATTTTTGACAAAATTAGTTAAAATAATTTTACGGAAGAAGAAATTGGTGAAAGTTGCAAAGAATAAGGTTGGCCAATACATAACGTTCCTATCGACGAAAAAGGGCGCAAAGCTGTTTGTCGACGAAGTTTGAAGAAAGACGCATTATAAATATCTTGAGAAAGAAAGGCGCTTTAAAATATTTTTTAGGAAAGAAAGACGCGCTTCGATAACTAGCTGCAATATAAGTTATTCAAAAAACGTAATACTAAATAAAAATACATACGTATAATGGGTACTTGGGCTGGCCCAATTTTTTTCAATCCAGCACCAAATCCCTTGTGAAGTTTACTGTAAATGTATACACTGCGCCTTTCTTCCTCGAAATATTTTTTAATGCGCCTTTCTTCGTCAAAATATTTTTTAATGCCCCTTTTTTCGTCAAAATATTTTTTAATGCGTCCTTATTTCCCGCAATATTTTTAATGCGCCTTTTTTCGTTGACAATTTGTTGAATGCGCCTTCTTCGTCGGTAGCGACGATAAGTCCGGCACTTTGAATTGCACTTGGAGCTTTCCGAAATTACAAAGTTGTGTAGCGTATGGGCATTTTTTTTTTTTAATTTTACTGATGAAAACAGTGAGCAGTTTCAATTAACAGAGCGAATGAACTGCAAGGCTCAATTATATGAAAGATTTCGAGTGTTTTCTGACCCTTTTTGTTGTAGGCGTAAAGAGAATTGTGAGAAAATGAGAAACATTTTCTGAGGTTTTTTTTTTATTTCACCTAACAGAAGGTAAAGATCGCATGTTTCATGGACGTTTATCAATAGTCTGGTTTTGGTTTGTTAATCGTCGAGATCTAAAACTGCTCAGCTACAGAGAAAACCTCATCAGCTAAGTAAGGTAGATAAAAAATAGATGACACAATTAATAAATAATTAGTTTACAGCGAATAGTTATTGTAAAGAATAAAGATAAGAATCAAAGGATATGAAAGCAAATTGTTGATATGTATTTAGGATAGAAAGAATTGACTTTTTTATGCTGCATAGTGAGTCTGAAATATCAAACGTACCAGAATGAGAGTTATAATCTTGACACAAACAACGAAAAGGCACATTTAATTCAAAATTAGTTCGAGACTGTTTCAATATAAGTGGTTTAAAATGTCTTGATGGACGAGAAGGTACATTGAAGTTCACTTCGCTCAAAAGAAACAGGCTTACGATTGAACCATTTAGTAATTTAGTCATGAAAACAGTTACAAGCAGTTCCCTCCGACTAGAAAGGCTGTGAAGATTAATTAGTTTTAAGCGACTCGTATACGATGGCAAATTATACAAGGGATCCCAGTGAAGATCTCTTAAGGCAAATATTAAAAATTGTTTTTGAACTGATTCTAAGCGATCCACGAGGACCTGGTAACGTGGGTTCCAAATTATAGAACGGTATTCAAGTATCGGTCTGACTAATGTAGTAGAGTTTTATTTACATAAGGGTCGCTAAATTCTTTAGACCATCGTTTAACAAATGCTAGAACGCCTCTAGCTTTATTGACTGTTACGTTAATGTGGCAGTTAAAACTGATTTTGTAGTCCATAGTAACCCCAAGGTCAACAAAATCATACATTTGCTCAAGACTATAACTGTTAATTGTATAGGAAGCTGGCTGTGATATTCCTCTCGAAAAACGCATGTATTTACATTTCTTTAGATTAAGCGGCATATAATTTAAATCGCACCAAGTAACTAGTGTATTTAGATCTGATTGAAGCTTCTTCGAATGACAAAGCTTTACATCGTCGGCATACATTAAAATTTTCGAAAATTATATTACTGTAGAAATATCATTTATAAACAACAAGAACAGAATCGGGCCAAGATGGCTTCCTTGAGGAACTCCTTAGGAGACATAAATAACATCGGATTCACAATTTTTAAACACTACTTTTTGTGCTCTGTCGCTAAGGCAAGAAGAGATCTAGCGATTGAGACCCGGCTGGATTCCAACTGATCCAGTTTATGAATAAGTAAAGAGTGGCACACTTTATCGAAAGCTTTACTGAAATCAAAGTAAATTCAAGTAAGTTTGTAACGGTGGACTTTCCCTTACAGAACCCGTGTTGACAGTCGGAAATCAAGGTAGAGATAGGATTCGTAAGCTGATTGGTAACAATAGCTTCACACACTTTTGGGATGGCAGAAAGCTTTGCTATGCCACGATAGTTCTCTATAGAAGCCTTGCTTCCGCTTTTATGAAGCGGTAGAAGAAACGACTCTTTCCATGCTTTTGGAAAAACACCACACTTTAGTGACAGATTGAACAAATTGGTAAGGGGTTGGTAAATATTGTTAGCACACTTCTTCAAGAAGCATGTAGGAATCCTATCAGGACAGCATTTAAAAGATTCCTTCAAAGTTTTCATATAAATAAGAACATCATTGGCGCATATAGTTGGACAATTAATTAAATTGTTCCCATGTAGCTCATAGGGATAATTTAGACAGTCAGAATTGGTGACGGCAGAATAGTTAGAAGGGAAAAATTGCGCAAAGAAATTATGACCCAAAAGAAGTAAAAAACGACCCCAAATAAGCTTCAGAAAAACACCAAAAAAAGGCTCCGAAAAGAGCCCAAAAACCCTCTGAATGGATGAATAAAAGAAAAGCACCAATTAAAGGGCTCCGAAAGGCGTCTGAAAAGCCTCCAAAAACCCTCAGAATGGAGGAATAAAAGGCTCCGAAAAAGGTTCAGAAAAGCACCAATAAAAGGCTCCGCAGTTCATTTAAAAATAGTCAAAAAACGCTTCAAATTCATCGAAATCGGACTCATTTCGGACTCTTTTTTATGACTCCGTTGGAGTTCCCACGTAGAGCGATTTTTCGCTCCATTTGTGCTCCGAAAGAAGCTCATTTTGGAGAGTAAAGCTCTAGAAATGAGCGTTTTATGTTCCGAAAGGAGTCTTTTTTTGCACTTTTAGTTAGCTGATATACGCCATCACATCACCAATTCTCTATCAAATACAGAAAAATGTGTACAACCAAAAAAATTTTCTTGGGTATAGTTTTAGGTATCAGAGTATGCAGTTTCAGAAAAGTTAAAGAACATTTAAATTTATGATGTATGGGTCTAGGTATCTGTTTCAGCAAATATGTTTATCTTAGTGAAAAATGTATGTGAATGCAAATCTAAATTAAAACCCCCCCCAAGGCCAATTCCTGCGCACGGCCCTGGTACCAGGCATGTTATGTTTATGTAGAGTACTACCACAGAAAATAAGAAAAATCGGTGAACGACCACGCCCCTTTTTGGACTAAAGTTCTCTAAACGAGAGTTAGGAAACCGGAATATGCAATATCTGTTTAACTGATAAAGATATAATGCTAAAATTTAGTACACTCATTCACCTGATTATGTTATTAGTGATGTTTAAAGGTTTTTTGGTAATATTTTGGAAAATGGGAGTGGCACCGCCCACAAGTGAATAAACAAAATATCAACATTTCGCTATTAACAAGCCACTGTGAAAGTATCATAAAGATCTGCAATGAAAACTGATCTTCAAATAGGGACAAACAACATAATAAAATCCGTGGGCGTGCCACCACCCACTTTTTTAAAATTAGGTAAATATTGATTAATGGACACATATATCCGTATATCAAAAAATTTCACAAAATACGTTAAAAGTTATGGGCATGGCACGCCTTCTTTTCCAAAGTTATATATAGGACATGGTATAACCCTTGTAAAGATCGATTCAGTACTTTTGGCTCATGTAAGCGGTTAAAGCTTTATAAGCAAGGAGCGTGGCCGCGCCCACCAAATTCGCTATTGTTTAGGCTCGGAATAGATTGGTTTTTAAAATGGGCGAAATCGGATGAAAACTACGCCCCCTTTTTCTGCAAACTAACGCTGGGTATTTAATGTTCGGTTCACCCGAACTTAGACTTCCTTACTTGTTTTATTTGTTGACCTTGGGGGGGCGTTTTTGGCGTTTTTGTTTCATAATTGCTTTGAAAACAAATTGACAAGTGTAGACACGAATATAAAACACAAAAGAGAACGGTAGCACAGTTGAATTCAAGAATTTCCTGGTGTAAAATGGGACTAACATAAACTCGATTGAGTCCATATACATACGTAGAATCATAAGCATGACTAACAACTTAGAATGTGAGTTTGTAAATTAGATTACTCTTATAGGCGAATTCTGTAAGCTGTCTCTAGTCACTAATAGAGACATTTTGTGGTCAATTTCAGTTTTGAGACAATTCGGTATTCAGTAAGCTGTCTCACATCTCAGGTTTCAAAAAAGTAGTCACTAATTTGTCAGCTGGTTTTAGGCAGGTCACAAACAAGAAAATATATGGATAAAAATTAAATAAATTAAAAAAAAAAATGTAGTATGAAATCATTTATAAATGTTTTAAAAAATAATAATTAATTAACAAAAAAAAAGAAAAAAATAATAAATAAACTATCCTCGATCCCGGGTTCGAACCTGCGTCCCACACATTATACCCCGAGACACTTACTTCCTGCGCTATTGCAATATTTATATGGGCGCTGCCAAATGCTGTACTTAAGATTTATGCATATCTGTTTCCACCACATATCAATGGTGAAATTTTTGTGATTTTCTCTTACAGAATACCGAAATCATCGAAAGTCACAAAAATTGTCTCTAATGAAAAATCTCAAATTTAGTGACTTGAGATGAGACAGACTTACAGAATACAGCTATTAAGGTAAATTGTAAGCATATAAAAGAACGGCAATGAGCCAAATAAAGCATTTCAATTTTAAGACCATTGCGTTTTAATTTTGGGATCTTTGTGGGGCATTTTATTGCTTTCGTAAATGCGGCTGAAGAGCTAAAATAACACTAGCATCCCCAAACATGCGATGGAATATTAGGTTTAGGTTTAATTAAAATTCGTTATGAATTTTAATTGTCAGTTTTTTGGGAAAAATCGATAATTGGAAAAAAATTATAAATTTTTCCCAAAAAACTGACAATTAAAATTCATTACGAACTATTGTTTCTCTGTGTCTCGATCTTGCAAAACTTACAAATATGTAAAAACAAAAAAGACCGCAAAAACCAACAACAAAAGGTTTAATTAAAAAATATAATTGATTTTTCGATTATCACAAATAAGGTGCCACTGTACTACTAAGACCATATAATTATCCAGAAAACATAATCACCCCTATTGCGGTTGTCAATACTTATAAATTGACGTCATGTTGACGAATTGGTATCGACATTGTCAATTTCGATAACTATTGACGCACATTTGGCGTGTTCCAGTTAAACACAAACATAGACCTGTCTAAAATTTTGCATGTAAATGCAACAACAACGCTGTGATCTTGATATTTTTCTGGGTCAATTTCGGATCCGTAGTAGTAGATTTTTTGTAGTGGATTTTTCGACAGCCAACCCTTATTTGCTTAGTAGCACAAACATGCATATTTATACACACTTATTTACACAAACAACTCTCATGCAGCTGACCCACATCGTTCCTGTTAAATTATGACCGTGATCCGACCCAAGTCAGCAAACTGGAACACGCTTATTGGTATCGACTAAGGCAACGGTGGTATTCTATTGACATGTATTGACGTGAGATTTGTCAACACAGATTTTGACGGCGACAAGTGCAAAAATTGTGTTGTTTGGTAAAAAAATTATAATTCACTAATTCAAACTGGTAAGTAATTTTTGCTTCCAATATACTTGTTATTAAGCTCTTATTATACTTTTTCAGAAAATGGTGAAAATATCGAACCTGAACCAATTTTCGCGACTGGTAGCAGAACTGGAAAAAAATCCAGCGCTTGCCAAGAGATTTATCAGGGGGTTAGTTCTAGTGGATTTTAAAGGTCTATGGCAAGCTATAGCCACAATAGTAAACGCTCAGGGGCCACCGATAAGGTTTGGCGACGGCTGGCAAAACGTGCACATTATTTCAATATTCTTAGTGTAACTTTTTTATAAAGGCTGTGTGCCAATCGGTAACTTTTTACTCAGAGGAAAAATGAGGTGATCAAATTTTCTATGGTGTACAAATATTTTCCATTTTGCTGTGCCAAATGAAATGGGAAATTTTGACAGTTGTAAATTTTGACATCTAAGAAAAGCACATGCGGAAGCATACATTCTGTGAATGAAATGTAAATTTAAGTATTTTTTTGCCACTATATTCGATATTTTTGGCTTTAAGCTATATTTTACCGTTTAATAACGTATTGGCATGTAAATTCAGTTGAAATAATATGAGTGGCAATACCGAATGCATACATGTGTACACATTCACATTCCCCATGGGGCTAGGGAAAATTCTGACATTCGTACTCACCTCAACAAATGTCAGAATTGTCTGCCGGACTGTCAAAATTTTGCTATTTTCAACCGATTGGCACACAGCCAAATTGGTTCATATTGATTAACTAAAACTTTTCTTTTAAAAGGTTTGGAGAGACCTCAAATGCAAGGTAAAGAAAAAACTTGTCCACAAGTCAGAGTGTCGTTCGACTGGTGGAGACACGTTTCAACAAATGGTTCTAAGCCCATTGGAGGAACAAGTTGCAATTTGGCTAAACAGCTATGTCCGAAAGGAGTGCCACAAGGTATTCCCGAATGTGAGACTGCAACAACAAGTCAACATTACCAGCACCGAAGAGATGCAAGCTGAATCTCCTCCAATTTCGTCCCCAGACCTTGATGCAACGATTGTATCTGATGAGATGGCCTTTTCCCACAACAGCACGATGCGAAACTGCACCATACTGAGACTGCATGAAATGGGAGACATTGAACTCGACTGCTCATACCAGTAAAAGAAGCCGTATGGTTTCCCGTATAACCATAGATGAGGTAAAAGCTTCGACGAATCATATTTGGGCGGTACAAACAAGATCTTTGACAAAACAAAAAGACGAAATACACAGACAAGATGATAACCGACAAATACAGATAGAAATATTACAAGTTTACGACAAATATTCTTATAATTTTTCGAATAAAATACCGAAAGTAAAATCAAATATTAATTATAATAAGTATTAACATATGTGTGCACATAAAACATAAAAGGTTTGAACTACTTAATTTTGAGATTGTTAACAAAATAGTGAATTTAGATGAGCTACTTTTGAGGCTGGAAAATAATGCTGGCAATTACAATATTAAGAAAGTTGAATGGCAAATGGATGATTCAATTTTTCAATATTTTACTATTGCAAGTTTTAAAGAAATCGGGAACAAAATTTTAGAACATTTAATAATTATATTGACAGAATTGCCAAAAATGTCTGTTGAACAAAGTTAAGCCCAAAACAAAAGAAAATATAGTGCTTACACCAACACCTTGCAAGCTTTTGAAAATTGAGCACCAGGCGCGTAGCCAGAAAAAAATTTCGGGGGGGTTTTGGCCAAAGTGTCAGTAAATAAGAATTACCTATAAATACACATATATTTATATTTTCACATATTACATATTTATACTTTTATTTATTTGAAATTTTCCTCTTTCTACACGGCTAAAAATTTGAGCCTAAATTTTAAATCATTCATTGGTTTACACAATTTTTAAAACTTTTTGGTAATAAATTCCAAACCTTTCTCAATTTTTTGCGGTTTAGATTTAAAACTTAACCGGGATAAACAAACACGGTACTTTTCGCACAAAATTCATGAGTGCGCCGTAGCTCAGTAGGTAGAGCATGGCGCACTGATTTGGGGCACGTCGGTTCGAGACCTAACATTTTAAAAAAAAACATAAAAAATTGTTAACAACATTTTCGGTATAAAATTTAAATAATTTTTATTAGGCGCATTTCTATGACAACCGTCGTAAATTTAATTCTAAACCAAATTTGGTTATACACCTAGATCAGTATGTCTGCGTTCAAAGGGTTTTTTTGGAATATCCAGTAAAATTAACTTCTTTAGACTAATTTAATTATTTTGAAATAAAGTATGTGCAAATACATAATGAAACTTCTGCAAATCAAAGTTCAAACGTTTGTGGAAAATTCATGAAAATTTAAGAAATCTCGAAAAAATTTCATCGAAATTTCTAACTTTATTTTTTTCGAGTATGCAGTATTGCTGCTCGTTCAATTGTCAAAAGCCGACCAAGAGCATTTTCTTCAATATAAAAATATTACGCTTATAAATTTGTATGGAAGATAATGCACTTGGCTAGGAAAAAAATTGCCAAAAATCGAGTAATTCTTCTAGCGGCTTAAAATTGCTATCTTTGTTCACTTTAATTGAACGGGCCACAAAACTGAAAACTCGAAAAAATTTAAATATTTTTACTAAAAAGTTAGAAATTTTTATGAAAATTTTTCGAGTTTTCTTGAATTTTCATGAATTTTCCACAAAGTTCTTGATGCACATTCTTTCATACAAAAATAATGAAATTAGTCAAAGGAAGTCAATCTTACTGAAAATTCCAAACAACACTTTGAATATGTAGCCCCAAAAAGTTTTAAATCTAGGCTAAATATTTTAGCCGTGTACAAAACAATATTTATTTTTATTGTTTGTTTTCAAATTTTTTGTAGGTTTTCTTCAGGCTTTGGCAAGAAGTAAATAGTTGTCGCTTTATTTCTTGAAGAAAAACTGAAGCTTCGGAAAAATAAAAACAAAAAATGAAATAACATTGAAATTCATATAAAAAGCGGAAAATTGCAATTATTCAACATGCAAAACGGAACGTCAACATTTGTTGGCTATTCATGACAATTTCATAGTAAAGAAATACTTGAAAATATTTCTTAATCATTTTCTTTTCAACAGCATACCGGGCTTTCTTTTAAACGTTTTCAATCTTTTTTTGCCAAATTAGCGTCACCTTTTAGTATCACCTCACAAGTATAAGTACAATGTAATTGTTACTTTCTCTGATAATTCAATACGAATGCGTTGTGTACAGCTTAGTAATTTTTGGAAATTTTTTTTAACTTCTTGTTCATTTTTTTGGTTAAACCTTTGGCAACCGTGACTATAATAACGAGGGACACTCATTTTTAAGATTTTTGCCCGCTGTATTCATAGCTCGAAAAGCAGTTAGTTTGGCGCGAATTTCTTAAAGGGCCAAATGAGTGAACCGTTGCAGGAATTTAGTTGTGACCTCTCAGACTTGCTCTGACAATTGATTAGCGACTACCAATAACTTCTCTCAGTGTGAAATATTATTTAATTTTATTCTTTCGTATTTTCATTATTGCTATAAATGCTAATTTCTTAACAGGGGTTTTAAAGGTAAATAGAGTAATTATTCTAGCACAGACGTATATTTTTTAATTTTCGGAAATTTCGGGGGGGTTGAACCCCCGAAACCCCCCCCTGAATACGCTCCTGTTGAGCACAATTCTCAACTGAAACTGTTGGTACTATTGAAAGGAATCATCGTGTATTTAACGAATATTTAAGAGCTTATCTTGACGATTCTTTTCCCGAACACAACAACAAATACTGTTTTTTA
Source organism: Sphenella marginata (assembly GCA_951509765.1). Lineage (NCBI taxonomy): Eukaryota > Metazoa > Arthropoda > Insecta > Diptera > Tephritidae > Sphenella > Sphenella marginata. The sequence goes on along the minus strand of OX608079.1, from coordinate 44,271,882 downwards.
TAATCAATATTCACCTTTTGAATTAGTATTTGGTAGAAAAGTATCACCTTTTGAATTAGTATTTGGTAGAAAAGTATCTTTGCCAAATGAATTAAAAAAGGAAAATATAGATCCAATTTATAATGTTGAAAATTATGCAAAAGAGGTAAAATATCGTATGCAAAAGTCACACGCACTCGCAAAAGAACTAATAAATAAACATAAAATTAGAAATAAAAATGCTTACGATAAAACAGCAAAACCTTTAACTATTAATATCAATGATAGAGTTGTAATACAAAAAGAACCAAGAAATAAACACTGAAATATATATCAGGGACCTTACACTATACCACAAATCGATGGTGTGAATGTAACGGTTTTTGATAACAAAACGAAAAATGAAAAATTAGTTCATAAAAATAGAATACATAAAATTAAGTAAATATTTGTTTATACTTAAATAAAATTTTAGATTTAGATTAACTTTAGCTAGACATAGTTGTTGAATTAATGTAAACTAAAAACTAAAAAAAAATTTTGTTTTTGGTTTTTACATTTATTTACAAATAATTACTAACTTATATTCTAAATATTTGTTGCTAAAATACTAATTCAAATATTAAACTCAATTTATTTAAATATTTTTTTTTGTAAAATTTGCAAGCTCGAGACCAGTGAACAATAATAATTGGTTTTAATTATTATATCCGATTTTTGTGGAAAAATTGATATTTGGAGAAAAATTACAAAGCTAATCACAGCGATGGATAGGATTACATGTTTAAAAGTGTCCCCACTTATCATCAGATCCCTTTTCGGACACTTGGATATGAACCCGTGTCTGCACCAAGGCCGCTGAAAAAAATTTACAACTCAGCTATGATGCCCTGTGACGTTACGATGCATTCATACCCACTTCTATTTTTCCATTGGTTTTGTTGTTTTAGTCTTGCCAACAGTATACACACATTGCTTAGACTACCAGTCCATATGTATCAATGCGTGTGTTGGGCTTGTTTGTTTGTACATTGTTATTGTTGCAAGCTCGAGACCTTGCAAATTTTACAAATATATGTAAATAGAAAGGCCGTAAAAACCAAAAACAAAATACACTAAACCATAGCACGGGTTAAGTACAATAACAATGTACAAACAAACAAGCCCAACACACGCATTGATACATATGGACTGGTAGTCTAAGCAATGTGTGTATACTGTTGGCAAGACTAAATCAACAAAACCAATGGAAAAATTGAAGTGGGGATGAATGCATCGTGACGTCACAGGGCATCATAGCTGAGTTGTTAGATTTCTAACAGCGGCTTTGGTGCAGACACGGGTTCATATCCCAGTGTCCGAAAAGGGATCTGATGATAAGTGGGGACACTTTGAAACATGTAATCCTATCCATCGCTGTGATTAGCTTTGTAATTTTTCTCCAAATATCAATTTTTCCACAAAAATCGGATATAATAATTAAAACCAATTATTATTGTTCACTGGTCTCGAGCTTGCAAATTTTACAAAAAAAATATTTAAATAAATTGAGTTTAATATTTGAATTAGTATTTTAGCAACAAATATTTAGAATATAAGTTAGTAATTATTTGTAAATAACATAATATAGTATAGTATTAGCTTAGTATGTAATAATAATAATTAGTGAATAAGTTAGTTGGATTTCTATTATTTCACCTTAAAATGTAAGAAGTGCGTGACAAAACTGATCACTTTCTAACATTCTTCTTTTTTAAAGGAGGGTGATATAATGAAATCTACTTTAATTTAATATACTTTGGTTATTTTTACAAATATATAATAAGTAGGTATTTCCTAAATCATGGCGTAATTACTATGGTGAATCGAGCCATCAGCTGATTTGTATTTATTTTCGCCGCAGCGGAACTGTTTGTCAAATTAGTTGTTTTTAAAAATTATTTGTCAACTAAAAATTACATGTCAAAAATATACCCAACAAGCAAAGTGACCTTAAATTAAGTGTTTTAAAAACTTTCCAAAATATTAAGCTTACAAAATTTCGATTTTTCGTTTATAAAACGTTCGAAATTAAAGGTTTTTTAATTGAAACGGCACGTTGATAAACAACTTATTAGTGTAAGCCTTCAAGAAAGTTTAAAAAAAAACTTTTTATTAGCCTTTTTCCCAAAACATTATTCAAACCATATTTGTTCGCTTTTGCAACAAAATATGTAAACTGCACATTGCAAAAATTGGTTAAGATGCAGCCAACATATCGCTTATTGCAGCCAGTTTACTTCATGGTACAAATATATAAAGGTACAGTAGAATCGCGCAAAAGTTAACTCGCGAGAAAGTTGAACCTTCGGCTAAGTTGACCGATTTTGAGCGTCCACGTACCGCTCTAAAAAGTTAACTTTTCGTTAACTTTTTCGAGCTTATCTATTTTTTCAAACCCAACCGTTTGTTTGGCAAGAAAAACAAGCTCGGGTATTCCCCTTATTGCTATGTATTCCCCGAATTTGTATGTAAAAAATTATTGTCGGTGTTGGTTGGTACATACGTAGTTTGCCATGAACGTTTGAGCTTGTGAGTTGTTTATAGTTAGTGTGTTAAAAAATGTCAACTAAGCAGAAAAAATCATTGCAAATCAGATTAAATTTGCATCAAAAAGCTGAGATTTTAAGAAAAATCGATGAAGGTATTCGTGGAAATCGATTGGCAAATCGATGCAAATCAGATATCAGATCTTATTAATATGCGCACGAAAATTGTCAGGAGCTATTACACAAAACAAAAGAAACAAACAAGTCTCGACCGCTTCTTTAAACCAGCCCTTACAAATTAATATGTACATATATGTATGTAAAATTTTAAAAAGTACAAACTAAATCTAAGTTTCTGTTTTGTTACGAGTAAAAGTGAGTCATGCAAATAAATTGAACGTATTATATTCCCAAAATTATGTTTATTTCCGTGTTTTTTTTTCAAATTCGAGAACCCTTTGGAAAAGTTAATATTTCGGAAAAGTAAAACACCCTTGGAACGGTTTGGTTAACTTTTTCGCGATTCTACTGTATTTCCACTTGTTCTTCTTCACCGCCATTGTCATGACTTAACATAAACCTATTCTTTAACCAAAAACGAACTAATTTTTGTTAATTCATATTTTTTAGTTTTTATATTTTCGTGAATGTAGCCAAAGTCGTGCTTTATAAGCAGTTTGAATGTTAAGACCCCTTTTCCGCTGAAAACTTTAAGCTTCGTAACCGACGTTCTCAATCGGATCGCAACACCGTACCAGGTGACATGGCAGATTATGTTAATCTATTAAATTTTTAATTGATTTGGAAACTAATTGCAATTAAATAAATTGAAGTTGTTGCAGTTATGTATATAATATTGTGTCAGATTACGTCCGGGTATCGTATTTGTTAATTGTTAAAATTTAAAACAATTTGATCTAAATAACGGATCCAATTTGTGGGATTTTGCTTTTAATTTATTCTAGTCAGTTATCGGGATCTATAGTTTTCAATAATATAAAGCTAAATATGGCGATGAAAATCTTTAAAAGCGTTGCTCCTTTTTATTAATTTTAAGCGAAATACACATAGAATTGGTCTGTTTTTTTAAATATTTAACTTTGTTTCTTATATTCTAAAAATTTTCTTTAATATTATAAAAATAATCAAATCAATTTTTTTTGTAAGATGGAACAAATGACAAATGATGTGAATGACGGAAAACACAGTTTATGTCGTAGTGGAAATACCTTGATTTTCTTGTACCATGGTTTAGTTTAAAATATTTTTTACAACATTTACAGAAATGGTTGTTGGGTTGCTACGTTAGCTGGCGAATTCAAATTTTGAGCAAGGCGGGTATAGAGGGGGAGACGGCCCGGGGGTCGGTTACTTAGGCTTGGTCTGTATGTGATAAACTTTTTGTTTCTTTATTGAATAATAATAAATGAAATAAACCTAAATCATTTTTCTTTTATTACTATTTAAGTTCTCACTATTATTGGCATAAAAAAATGTGGTGTCCTTTCAAAAGAAAAGGTTCTTATTTTTGGTATTTTTTCGGAGACAAATGAAACTTCAATTTTGTAATTTCTAGATTACACTCAAAATGGAAACAATTTGGATCCCCACCGAAAATATTTTCTGGATCCGCGCCTGGCAAGGCGAATACAGCGAATAGTGATTTTGACAGTAAAATATGACAAACAAGTACCAAAAAACACTAACAAAATACATGGGAATAGTTGTTGTTGGCCTAACGAGACGACCAGTATAATTGGGCCATGTCCTAAATTTATGATTTTCAATATTTTGTCAGTTTAGAAAAGATTTTGATTTTGAATTTTTAAAAAATATAGACATTGATTTAAAATTATAAAAATATATTTTATTTGTCCGATAGATAATAACTTTAATAATTTAAAGTTATGAATGTGAGACTGCAACAACAAGTCAACATTACCAGCACTGAATAGATGCAAGCTGAATCTCCTCCAATTTCGTCACCAGACCTTGATGCAACAATTGTATCTGATGAGATGGCCTTTCCCCACAACAGCACCATGCGAAACTGCACCATACTGAGGCTGCATGAAATGGGAGACATTGAACTCGACTGCTCATACCAGTAGAAGAAGCCGTAGTCGGAATCGCAGTCAACAACAGACCTTATAAGCAAGCCATAGTGCAACGCAAGAGCGCCTGCTAAGTAATGCTTCGAGTTCCTTGGAAAAACTGGAGAACAAACTAGATTCGATGGAGAGAACACAAACTTCCATATCATACATCTTGGGGGAACTTGTTGAAATAGAACGGAACCAATTAAAATTTATGATGAGTCAGCATGAGAGAGAGGAGGCGTTGTACAAGTCCGAGATAAGATTGAAAGAGATATAAGATGTGTTCGTCTAAAAGTTCAGTTAGAATTATCCAGTAACGAAGTTTTTCTCTCTTCTGTCAGATTCTCTCTCAATGAGAGATGATTGCTAATTTTTACGCGAATGCGAAATTTGCAAGTTTAGCTGTCAGCTGATCCACGGTTGCATGTCATACAAAATCCAGCCGTGAAAAAATATAATTTTATTTTGATTTTCGCGCCTTTTTATTCAAAAATGGAAAGCAATGGAAATCTCACGGTCGAGGTATCCGTAATATATATATATATATGTATATTTGCTAAAAACTACTTCGCTTTTGCTTTTTTTATTAAATTAATTAACAATTGCCCCGTTGCAAAAACTAAAATTTATTTGTTGACAAAATCAGCTGTGCCAAAATCAGTTGATTTTCGTGATTGCTAATTTGTGCTGGCTGAAATTTATCCAGTAAGAATTATCAAGTTCTCGCAAAATGAAATGCCATTTTTCTCTCTCAATTCCTCTCTCCTTACATGATAATTTTACATCGCGAGCGGAAAAATATCACAAAACAATATAATTTGTACGAATTTGTACAAATTATTTACATCGCAAACACGGCTATAAATGCAAATTAAAGCAGCAGAGCTGGACGTAATTGGAGTAAGAAAAAGTGACCTTAAGTAATTTGATATGTATGTATGCACCTGTTTGTTTTTGTAATTGTTGGACAACCTAGACGAATTTAAGTCAACACATAATTTTATTGTTTTAAGCTTAGCACTTAAGTAATGAACTGAATTTTGGTTTTATATAATCTATATATGTATATAAAATAGGATGTATGTACGAATGTATGTATGTATGTGTGTATGTATGTTATAAACTCCGGAACTACCGCACCGATTTTGTTCATATTTACAGGATAGCTCAGCAGAAGTCCGGAGAGTGTTTAAGTATAGTTTTATTCCGGGAAGTGGACCAGGGACCGAAATATTCCAAACTTTTTGAAGTTAACTTCTTAGGCGGCGATATGAAGTTTTTATTGAGAGTAAAATTGAGAAAATTATCTTGTAATATATGATATAACGGGAACTATGCAACGGAAATAGAATATTGGTTGTTGTCTTAGAAATCCTCACTACTGCTGCGTAGATGGCACTAGAAACGCCAAACTTGAAAAGGTGTTAGGAACAGGCCGAGAAAATTGTATTGTAATAGATGATATAACGGGAACTATGCAACGGAAATAGAATATTGGTTGTTGTCTTTGAAATCCTCACTACTGCTGCGTAGATGGCACTAGAAACGCCAAACACACACACACGCTGTACATAATTGCCTTTGGTGCTGGTTAGATTAGTACAGTAATTATGTACATAGTTGATTTTTGTTGCTGCAATTGTCAACTCATTTGTTATTGTCATGCTTGTTGAGTATAATATGTTGAGTAAATAGCTATATTAAATGGACCTAAGGTGGCTTTATGTATGCGTCCAAACCACAACTGCATATAACATCTAAAAATCAATTAGTTTGGCCTAGGGTGTTCATCACCATCTTTTATAGTTTTAAATAATTCTTCGGATTTTGTAAGAATTTAATTCAAGTACATTAGAACTGGAATGTCCCCCCAAATCAATAAAATTCAATCCTCAGACTCGGACGGCTTGATTTTACACCGGCGCATAAATTCGTTCTACCAGGCACGCAGAAAAAATGCGTGCGCGGATGCTATTTGACAAAAATTTCTATTCGCCCCCTTGAGATTGAGACATGCCTTAGGTCGAATTACATATTCCGTGAATGGATGAAATTGGTTCCAGTCCATGGAATAAATCGAAATTAGGTAGGTAAGTGTGATAAAGTCGATAGAACTGATACCAATTATGCCCGTTCTTCAAATCCTTATACGAGTGGTTTCATAATCCTCATATAACTCTGTTGAATTTTAGCGGCCTAGCATGAATACTTCCAGAGATATGCAACATTTGTATGTCAGGTGCCCGCACCCCTATCCCTCTTAATTCATCGATGGTTTTCAGTTTCTGTTCTAAAGTTGGTTATGATCAGTCAATCCGTTTAGAACGCAACTTAAGTTATGCATACATACACACATACAATATTTCAATCTTATACATTATATATGTAGTAGAGGCAGACGTCCTGTCTAAATGCCAGCTCACTGTCCCCCCTTTTACAACTCTCCTTCCAATCTTTCTTCGCCTTCACTCTATCTCCCCCTTTTTCTCTTCATTACCCGCTTTCCTTTTACCCCGCCCCTCTTCCTCTATATCCCATTCGTATTGGCCCCTGTTAATTTAGGCATAATTCTACCCACCTTCCAAATTTGAAGCAAAACGCACAATGCATAAGATATTTTTGAATGGATCGGTTCCCTGGTCCACTTCCCGGAAGTAAGAAATTATGAATCTAAACAATTCTCGAATACACCTTATTCATATTTCGTTATTTCTGAATTTAAGAAGATAACTTCTTTCACGTGTACTGGCTACACGCGGTTTTTTTTTATTTATAGTGCGCTTTTTTCCCTAAAGTTGGGCAGAACAACGTCTGGCGGGTCCTTCTAGTTTGTAATAAAAAAAAAAAAAAGTTCTCTTATAACAGATTTCTACAAAAAACTTAGTTTTATTTGTTCGCGTATTTTTGAAGCTTCAAGGCTTTGATAGCTGTCGGACACATCCACTTCAAATATATATTGCTCATGTTCGGTGCCAGATTGCTTGGCACTTCTATATAGCGGCACCGCTTTCAAGGAAACAAAAGCTTAAGTTTCAATTACCCAATAGCGAAGTGTTGCGTTCACCAGAATCGTAATGTTCGCGTAGAATCCGCTTCGCAGAACTCATATACCATCGGTTCAGCGGTGTAGTGATTTTGGTGACATACAATATACCGAAAACACAACAAACATTGCAAAGCTTTGTGGCGATATTGATTCAAACGTTTTGCATTTTAATCAAACTATTTACTACTTATTTGAGAAGTTTGTTAAGAAACGTAAATTAACATTTGATCATCCAACGCAAGCTTGGTTTACTAAAGAGCTTATGATGCTGAAAAATACAAAAAACGAGTTCTTTCAAATTATTTAAGAAATCGGGTTTAAACAAACATTCCTTGTTGTATTCTGTTCTACGTAAGAGGTACGTCGACTTGAATAAAAAGTGCTATAAAGCCTATATCTCTTAAACAAAAAGAATTCGTTTTATGATTTCGTAAATTCTAAACGAAAAGCAGTGGGATTTTCCTCAGCCATGAAATATAAAGACATTTTATCTAGCGATAATCAAGGTATCGCAAATTTCTTTGCGCAGTTTTTCACATCTAACTATTCTGCCGTCACCAATTCTGACTTTCTAAATTATCTCTATGAGCTACATGGGAACAATTTTATTAATTGTCCAACTATATGCACCAACGATGTTCTTATTTATCTGAAAACCTTGATGGAATCTTTTAAATGCGGTCCTGATAGGATTCCTACATGCTTCTTGAAGAAGTGTGCTAACAATATTTACCAACCCCTTACCAATTTGTTTAATCTGTCACTAAAGCGTGGTGTTTTTCCAACAGCATGGAAAGAGTCGTTTCTTCTACCGCTTCATAAAAGCGGAAGCAAGGCTTCTATAAAGAACTATCGTGGCATAGCAAAGCTTTCTGCCATCCCAAAAGTGTTTGAAGCTATTGTTACCAATCAGCTACGAATCCTATCTCTATATTGATTTCTGACTGTCAACAAGGGTTCTGTAAGGGAAAGTCCACCGTTACTAACTTACTTGAATTTACAAATCATGTCTCAAATGGCTTTAGAAAAAATCTGCACACCGACGTTATTTATACTGATTTCAGCGAAGCTTTCGATAAAGTGTGTCACTCTTTACTTATTCATAAACTAGATCAGTTAAGTTTCCAGCCGGGTCTCAATCGCTGGATCTCTTCTTACCTTAGCTACAGAACACAAAAAGTAGTGTTTAAAAATTGTGAAGCCGATGCTATTTATGTCTCCTCGGGAGTTCCTCAAGGAAGCCATCTTGGCCCGATTCTGTTCTTGTTGTTTGTAAATGATATTTCTACAGTAATAGAATTTTCGAAAATGTTAATGTATGCCGACGATTTAAAGCTTTTCATGTCATTCGCATCATTCGAAGATAGCAATAATCTTCAATCAGATCTAAATACACTAGTTACTTGGTGCGATTTAAATTATATACCGCTTAATCTAAAGAAATGTAAATACATGCGTTTTTCGAGAGGAATTTTACAGGCAGCTTCCTATACAATTAACAATTATAGTCTTGAGCAAATTTATGATTTTGTTGACATTGGGGTTACTATGGACTACAAACTCAGTTTTAACTGCCACATTAATGTAACAGTCAATAAAGCTAGAGGCGTTCTAGCAATTGTTAAACGATTGTCTAAAGTATTTAGCGACCCTTATGTTACCAGGGTCACGTGGATCGCTTTTAATCAGTTCAAAAACAATTTTTACTATTTGCCTTAAGAGTCGCTTAAAACTAATTAATCTTCACAGCCTTTCTAGTCGGAGGGAAATGCTTTGAATTGTTTTCATGATTAAATTACTAAATGGTTCAATTACAAGCCCGTTTCTTTTGAGCGAAGTGAACTTCAATGTACCTTCTCGTCCATCAAGACATTTTAAACCACTTATCTTGAAACAGTGCCGAACTCATTTTGAATTAAATGATCCTTTTCGTTGTCAAGATTACAACTCTCATTCTGGTACGTTTGATATTTCACACTCACTATGCAGCATGAAAAAGTCAATTCTTTGTATCCTAAATACATAGCAACAATTTGCTTTCACATCCTTTGATTCTTATCTTTATTCTTTACAATAATTATTCGCTGTCAGCTAATTATTTATTAATTGTGTCATCTATTTTTTAATACTTAGCTGATGAGATTTTCTCTGTAGCTGAGCAGTTTTAGATCTCGACGATTAACAAACCAAAGCCTTTCAAAGACTCGGCACGAAAGAACAATCCGCGCGTCATGCGGATGCGCCCCTCTCGCCGGTCGGGCGGGATATAGTGGGTAATCCGTTGGGAATTATTATTATTAAAGTTGTGACCTTTCCATTCTCATCGTTTTTCGGCAGCAACAACAAATAGTTTTTAATATTTTTTATTCGAAAACTAGTCCAAAGAAAAGGTCCAACAGACAACTTTTTACACAGTAGAATTCGGTTCAGCCGTTTAGACATCGATTGCGGTAATACGGAAGACATTTCATTTTTATATATGTCTAGCTTTTAGGGGGTAGTAGTTTATTTATTTAGAGTAGATGGGGGTGTGCGAAGCACATGTTACTGGGAACAATCTTTGGGAAAATTATTATTTTATTATTATATTTAATTTATTTGTTCTGTATAGAACTGAGAGGGTACAGGGCACCTGCTACACCTTGGATGTATTCATTGGGGGTGATCACGGGAGGCTCTGAGGTGAAAGCGCGTAATGTCCTCCTCATTTTCGCTTTGAAAACCCCCCATTTGGGTTATGCTGCCATAAATTATATCTTCAGAATATTTCATAAGCTGGTTGCGAGTTATAAAAAGGGTGCACAAAAGAAATAAGCGAAAGAAATTGCTTAAGTCGCTTAAACATCCTCGCCCCCTTAGATGGCTTAGTCGTCTAGTGATATTTGTCAGTCTCTGGTTCGAATCCTGCTCGAAGGACTATGTTTTTTTTTTTTTATGACCCCTGCGGGTAGGGGTTTAGAATATACCCGCGGTAGGCATACCGGTCGTAAGAGGCGACTAACATGCACAAAGGTAATGATGTGCAACTCGATGGTTGATCTACGGATATGATGCCTCCCACCTCTCATTACCCATCTTCTCTTTCCTTTCGGAAGGAGGGATGACATGACCTAGAAGGTTGCACTGGTCATACCAAATCGCTACCACGACAGTCGGGCAGTACCGCAAGGGAGTACCGGAGCGTACCGGATTCATATCCGGCCAAGGACTGTTATTTCGACAACACTCCCCAAAACCTTCGGGGAGTGATTTTGTTGCTAAAACAACAACAACAACAACTATGTTTTTATTTTTTATTATTTTATTTGGTTTACAGAGTAGGTCGGGGGTGTGCAGAGCACGGGTTAATGGGTACGACCTTTAGTAATTTATTATTAATTGTTTTTTATTTAAATTATTTGTTCTACATTGAACGAGTGGTGCGGGGCAACTGTTACACCTATTTATTAACTGGGGGCGAGCACTGTTCGCTCTGAGGCGTTGCACGGGATTGGCTTTCTCAATTTCGTTGTGAAAAACCCCCATTTGGGTTATGCAGCCATAAGCGAGATTTTCAGAATATTTCATAAGCTGGTTACGAGTTATAAAAAGGGTGCGCAAATGAAATAAACGAAACAAATTGCTTAAGTCGCTTAAACAATATATACAGATTCTCCCGACTTTGCAGACTGTATTATTTTCTCCAACGTCAAATTAAGTATGAGAAGAAGAAGATATAGACCCACCATTAAGTATACCGAAATGGTCAGGGCGACGAGCTGAGTTGATTTAGACATGTCCGTCTGTCCGTCTGTCTGTTTGAACGCAAACTAGTCCCTCAATTTTAGAGATATCTCGATGAAATTTGGTATTTTGTATTATATTAATCATTTGTCGGAACCAGTAAGATCGGACCAATACAACGCACAGCTCCCATACAATCGGTTGTTCCGATAAATGGGTTTTGGCCTATAACTCTTGCAATCAAAAAGCTAGGAGAGCGAAATTTTGCAGGTTTAGTACATATTATATTTGTAACCTGTGTAGTGAAAATCACCCAGATCGAACCAACAAAACATATAGCTCCCATATAATCGATAGTTCCGATAAATGGGTTTTGGGCTATAAATTTTGCAGTTAAGAAGCTAGGAATGTAAAATTTTGCAAAGTTGGTACTTATTATAAATGTGATGTGTGTAATGAAAATCATACAGATCGGAGTAACATAACATATAGCTTCCATATCACCGATTGTTCCGATAAATGTGGTTTGGCCATGTAGGACACTTAAAAAAAAATGCGTATTCATGAAAGGTATAAAGCATTCGGCGCAGCCCAAGACAGCCCTTATCTTGCAGAATTAGTTCTTGAAGATGAATTCACCAGAGCAATAAATGGAAAGCCATTTTTACTATTTGATAGTTTACCTAACAACAAAAAGCTAATCATGTTTTCCACTGAAATTTGACATTTTTCGATTCATATGTTATTCCCATTTAGTTCCACTTTCCAATTTTATTGCAATTTGTATTGGTGACAAGTGGTTTAAATGGTTTAGTAGTTCCCCTGGTTTACATTTTAGCGTACGATAAATAAGAAGAGACTTATGTATAATACAATTTTTATGACTTTATTAAACGAAGAAAACTGCAATTAACCTATACATGTGATTTTGGATTTCGAAAAGTGAAAAACTAGTTTCCCCAAGCAATGGTTGTTTTTTTTTCCAAAAGCTTTTGTAGGAATATTCAATCCTATCCTGTTAAAATTGCCGCCCTTTTATTTTCATGAAATATGATTCTGTGCTCATAAGCAATAAAAGCTTAAGTCGATATATCACAATCGCATACGATAGACTATTTCCTTGAAGCGGATAGAGTTAAATCAACGTCACTTCTCTGCAGCTATCTTTTAGAATGGTTATCTTAAGATGCGCTTAAAAATTTTGTTGGATCATAAATAATCTCGGAAGAATAGATCAAAATACCCAGTTTTTCTTGAGTTCACTTAAGCTGTTATTGCTTATGACCACAGAATTACGTATGCAATTCACCACTGAAATATTTGTATATATGTAAGTGTTTAAATGCAAAACATTTGGTTAAATATAAGATAATAATTATATTTATGTTTGTGTTCGTTGGTCCGTAAGAGATTCAAAAGGTCTGATGGAGAATCACGCTCCTGCTTTTTTTTCAGAACAATATGCGTAATATACTTAAACATTCCTCAGACGTTTTGCTCTTTCCCTAATTTCGCTAGAGCTTAGATTGAATTCAGTAATTACGGAATATTTACGTAAATTCTTTCATATGCTCCACACCTTTTGAGCAATTCGCAATCGAGGTGGTCAATTGTGACGTTGAAAGTATTTACTCGAAAACTATATCTACCTGACAACTGAACTTCCCTATTTCGTGATTCGCCAGCCTGTAACTTTCTCCTTCTTCTTCTGGTATCTTGAGTTGCTAAGTAAGAATAACTAAAGCGTTAAAAATTTTGGAAAAATTGTGTTTGTTTTCACCCAAGATATGCTGAAAATGTTTACACACTCAAGCAAAGCAAGAGGATCCAAAAAATATTCAACTTGAAGTAAACAACCCACGGTTGGATATTTGCTATTCTGGAAATCGCCTTGGACTCCATTTCCAATTCCATTTCACTTCGACAGGCAACTCGAAAATGATCCCGTGTCCGGGAAAAAACAGCTGTCAGAGCTGTACCTTCGGAAATTTTAATACTACCAAAGTTTTTGCGATGTATTTCAAAATATACCATACAATATTAAGAGGGGAGTGTTCTAAATTATAAAGTAATAAAAAAATGTAACTTAAATATTTATAAGCTCCTTTAGAAAGGAAAAGTTCCGAAAGAAAAAGTAACTGATGTTGATGTCAAAAATCAATTTTTTTGTGGACAGTGAAGAAAAGGAATATAACTCCGAAGTAGAAAATTTATTGAGCTATTTCGAGATAGCGTACATTGGATCGCAAGAATACAGCAACGTCGAAAGAAAGCTCTATTACCAATCGAATTATGGAGTACGTACAAAATTTATAAATTGGGTAAAGCCCAAACAAATAATTCCATCAAAAGTGCCCAACGCCATTCCAACACCATTTGGTACACAGCCTAACATACTAATTTTATAAATAAAATTAAAAACGAACAGGCTACAACGGAAATAAAGCGACACCAATTTTTAGCTGGAAGTCGGTCACTCGAAAACTCATGAAGAAATATAGAAATTTCGAGTAACTTTTGATTGGTATTGTGAACTCATATGAAAATGACAAACGTGAAGACAGTTGATTGGTTACATGCTCGTCATTACACACAATTTAAAGTTCTAAGCTGTATCATTTTTTCTTTATGTATCTATATCTTATAAATAAAAATGAATGTGTGTCTGTGTGTCTGTGTGTCTGTGTGTCCTTTATAGGCGTCCAAAGTACTCAACCGATTTTTATGAAATTTTCACAGTATATTCTTGGGATCACGAGTTAAAGCATAGGCTATATATATTTTTGGAAAAGTGGGCGGTGCCACGCCCTCAGGCTATATAAAAATTCAAATTGTCATAGCTATGAATTTCAAATCGTCCTAACTATGAACATATTTGGTCTAAATTAATGATTTTTAGATATGTGTGTCCTTTGGTCAAGATTTATACATTTTTCGAAAAGTGGGCGGTGCCACGCCCCCATTTTTTGTGTTTTGTTTGTAATTCAATAATATCCAAAGTTTATGGTCGATCTCTTTTAAACTCTCCACTTTGATTTAGAAGATTATTGTGTAGGCTTTAGGTTGTATACATTTTTGGAAAAGTGGGCGGTGCCACGCCCACAGGCTATATAAAATTTCAAATCGTCCTAACTATGAACATATTTGGTCTAAATTAATGATTTTTAGATATGTGTGTCCTTTGGTCAAGATTTATACATTTTTCGAAAAGTGGGCGGTGCCACGCCCCCATTTTTTGTGTTTTGTGTGTACTTCAATGATGTCCAAAATTTATGGTCGATCTCTTTTAAACTTTCAAGATTGGTTAAGAAAATTGTTGTGTAAGATTCAGGCTATATAAATTTTTGGAAAAGTAGCCAGTGCCACGCCCCCAGGCTATATAAAATTTAAATTCTTCATAACTCTGAACATATTGTGTCTAAATTAAAGATTTTTTGATATGTGTGTCCTTTAGTCAAGATGGATATAATTTGGGAAAAGTGGGCGGTCCCACGCCCACATTTTTTGTGTTTTGTTTGTACTTCAATAAGTTCAAAGTTTATGGTCGATCTTCTCTAAATTTCCAGATTGGTTCAGAAGATTGTTGTGCCACGCCCCCAGGCTATATAAAATTTAAATCATCATAACTTTGAATATTTTTGGTCTAAACTAATGATTTTTGGATATGTGTGTCCCTTGGTCAAGAATTATATAATTTGGGAAATGTGGGCCGTGCCACGACCACATTTTTTGTATTCAGTGCTTTGTTTGTACTTCAATAATGTCCAAAGTTTATGGTTGATCTGTTTTAAACTTTTCCAATACGTTAAAATCTTCGTTGGGTACGACATACATAGGCTACATTTGTAAATTCTTTGGAAAAGTGGGCAGTTCCAAGACCACAAGCTAAGTAATATTTCAATTCGTTATATCTCTGAATGTATTTGCTTTAGTGACATTTTAACGTTCTTAAATCTTAATCAAAGCACTTAATTTTTTTTGTTTGTTATTGCCGTTCATACATATCCAGAGTATTATAGGTAGATATAGGATATAATTAAATAAGTACTAACTATACATCTGCTCAGCAGCGCATAATGGTTTTTGTCATACCCATTGAGTTCAAAAGATCCGTTTTTTGAGTTGGACATCTAAAAAATTTATTTGTTTATACCAAAGACTTTAAAGCCAGAAACATTGTATATCCTAAAGCACTGCAATAAATGGAATGTTAAAAGTTAAAGAAAAATATTTGAAAATGTATTTCTAGGGAAGTCACTGGTCAGGCAGAACAACGTCTGCCGGGTCTGCTAGTATCTTATAAATAAAAATGAATGTGTGTCTGTGTGTCCTTTATGGGCGTCCAAAGTACTCAACCGATTTTTATGAAATTTTCACAGTATATTCTTGAGATCATGGGTTAAAGCATAGGCTATACTAATTTTTGGAAAAGTGGGCGGTGCCACGCCCCCAGGCTATATAAAACTACAATTCTTCATAACTCTGAACATATTTGGTCTAAATTAATGATTTTTGGATATGTGTGTCCTTTGGTCAAGATTTATGTAATTTTGGAAAAGTGGGCGGTGCCACGGCCACATTTTTTGTGTTTTGTTTGTACTTCAATAACGTCCAAAGTTTATGGTCGATCTCTTTTAAACTTTCAAGATTGGTTCAGAAGATTGTTGTGTACGATTTAGGCTATATCAATTTTTGGAAAAGTAGGCGGTGCCACACCCCCAGGCTATGCAAAAATTAAATTCTTCATAGCTCTGAACATATTTGGTCTAAATTAATGATTTCTGGATATGTGTGTCCTTTGGTCAAGATTTATGTAATTTTGGAAAAGTGGGCGGTGCCACGCCCACATTTTTTGTGTTTTGTTTGTACTTCAATAATGTCCAAAGTTTATGGTCGATCTCTTTTAAACATTCAAGATTGGTTAAGAAAATTGTTGTGTACAATTCAGGCTATATCAATTTTTGGAAAAGTAGCCAGTGCCACGCCCCCAGACTATATAAAATTTAAATTCTTCATAGCTCTGAGCATATTTGGTCTAAATTAAACATTTTTGGATATGTGTGTCCTTTAGTCAAGATGTATATAATTTTGGAAAAGTGGGCGGTGCCACGCCCACATTTTTTGTGTTTTGTTTGTACTTCAATAATGTCCAAAGTTTATGGTCAATCTCTTTTAAACTGTCAAGATTGGTTCAGAAGATTGTTGTGTACGATTTAGGCTATATCAATTTTTGGAAAAGTAGGCGGTGCCACGCCCCCAGGCTATATAAAATTTAAATTCTTCATAGCTCTGAACATATTTGGTCTAAATTAATGATTTCTGGATATGTGTGTCCTTTGGTCAAGATTTATGTAATTTTGGAAAAGTGGGCGGTGCCACGCCCCTTTATTTGTGTTTTGTTTGTACTTCAATAATGTCCAAAGTTTATGGTCGATCTCTTTTAAACATTCAAGATTGGTTAAGAAAATTGTTGTGTACGATTCAGGCTATATGAATTTTTGGAAAAGTAGCCATTGCCACGCCCCCAGGCTATATAAAATTTAAATTCTTCATAGCTCTGAACATATTTGGTCTAAATTAAAGATTTTTGGATATGTGTGTCCTTTAGTCAAGATGGATATAATTTGGGAAAAGTGGGCGGTCCCACGCCCACATTTTTTGTGTTTTGTTTGTACTTCAATAAGTTCAAAGTTTATGGTCGATCTTCTCTAAATTTCCAGATTGGTTCAGAAGATTGTTGTGCCACGCCCCCAGGCTATATAAAATTTAAATCATCATAACTTTGAATATTTTTGGTCTAAACTAATAATTTTTGGATATGTGTGTCCCTTGGTCAAGAAATATATAATTTGGGAAATGTGGGCCGTGCCACGCCCACATTTTTTGTATTCAGTGCTTTGTTTGTACTTCAATAATGTCCAAAGTTTATGGTTGATCTGTTTTAAACTTTTCCAATACGTTAAAATCTTCGTTGGGTACGACATACATAGGCTACATTTGTAAATTCTTTGGAAAAGTGGACAGTTCCAGGACCACAAGCTAAGTAATATTTTAATTCGTTTTATCCCTGAATGTATTTGCTTGAGTGACATTTTAACGTTCTTAAATCTTAATCAAAGCACTTAATTTTTTTTGTTTGTTATTGCCGTTCATACTTATAAAGAGTATTATAGGTAGATATAGGATATAATTAAATAAGTACTAACTATACATCTGCTCAGCAGCGCATAATATTTTTTGTCATACCCATTGAGTTCAAAAGATCCGTTTTTTGAGTTGGACATCCAAAAAATTTATTTGTTTATACCAAAGACTTTAAAGCCAGAAACATTGTATATCCTAAAGCACTGCAATAAATGGAATGTTAAAAGTTAAAGAAAAATATTTGAAAATGTCACTGGTCAGGCAGAACAACGTCTGCCGGGTCTGCTAGTAAATAATAAATAAGGTTAGGAAAATCACGTTGTTATCCGTTTTTGAAGGGGAAAAACAACACGTATAACGGTCAAACCTATATCAAAATGTTCGTATTGAACGTCTGGTTTGCAGAATCGTATACGTTTTTTGTACATTGTTCGCATAGCGCTTAGGTATAACATGCTGTGTGCGCGCACACATGTATTCGTTTTTTCTCATTTACTGTATGCTCGCTACGAATCGGGTAAGCTGATTTCGGTCACGTGGTAATTACCTCTCACATGTTTTTTTCGGTATATTCAGTGTGTGTGTCAAGCGGAGCAGTTGTGTTCTTATCATTTCGTATTTATATACATATATATTTGCCAATTTAGATTTTCGTCCAATTTGGGCGAACGGGGCGACCTCTAGTATGTATAAGTACTTAAGTAACTATTTATGTTCCATATTTCTTATACTGAATTTTATGCTTCCGAAAAATGGTGTCTTAATTTTATATTCTTAATTTTTTTATTTCTAAAAAATTTATGAATTTTTTTCGACTTAATTTACAGGGCGCACCCTACGTACAAGTAATACCCATTACGTTCATGTTATGCTCCATAGTGTAGACGCTTGAAAAAGAGGCACTCCTGCTGGGCACTGCAGTGCAACAAATTAATAAAAATGGTGAATTTCGTATCCGGAACTAGGTATACAACTCTAAAATGGTCCGGAAGCGACTTAATTCCGAGTGCTTTGGGGATTTAAATCTCGATATGGACACTGAAAAGGTGCTTGACCCGTGGTAGGTGGCTACGGAAGATTGTATAAAGTTTAAAATGTCCGAGAATCCGACGGCTTACGAAGAGTTAGATAAGGTGGGATGATCATGAAGGATTTTAGCGAAGCGGATGACTGTGGGATGAGCATATCCCCGAAGACGTCTGCGGTAACTGGATACGATGAATAAGAGACCTGTCGAAAATAGAGGGCATCAAAATCCTACATTGCTCTGTTCGACACAAGTTGGTGAGATATACCGCGTTAGAGTTACATACCTTCGTCGATGCAAGTGTGCACGGATACGCAGCTGTTAGTTATTTTAGATATAATGAAGAGACGGTGCCCCTTGCGTACTTGTCGCTTCAAAAACCGGAGTGGCTTCACTTAAGATGTTAACAATTCCTCGCTTGTAATTGCAAACAGCTGTTTTAGGTTGACGTATAGCCAAAAATTTCACTCTGCTCCTGTCAAGAAATGAATGGTCGCCTCAAATAATAATAAAAAAATTTTTGGTAGAAGAAAAATACTTTCCATTATATCGCTTACTTAGCACGTTCTTTTATACTCAAAAGAGTTACTTATATTTTTTTCATTCGTGACACGTACATCTCCCGTTTTCTATGTAGATGATGTGGCAAGTGTTGGCCTTTCTGAAATAATTGTTGTCCTAGTCTACTAGATTATTTCATTGTGTCCAAAAATTTTACCAAATTTCTTTTGTTTCTGACCATGATTTAATTTTTTGTTCTTTTGACATTACTTTTGACCATAATAATTTGGTCCTTATAGTTTTACTGACTATCGCTCTATTAATTTTAACGACTTGACCTCTGATACATATATCTTGTGTTGACTGGACTATTTGCTGGAGCTTACCAACCGTGAATGACAAGCTTAACTGTCTTAATAATATATTGTTATCTCTTTTTAACACTCATGTACCGTTGCGGACCACTCGAAAAAAATCACCATCCTGCCCATGGTTCAACAAAACTGCTCGTGACATAATCAAAAAGCGTAACAAAGCCTATTCAGTATGGAAAACAAATCGAACTAAGTAATATTAACTGGTTCCAGTGGTCATACCAAATCGCTTCCAAGACAGTCGGGCAGTACCGCAAGGGAGTACCGAAGCGTACCGGATTCATATCCGGCCAAGGACTGTTATTTCGACAACACTCCCCAAAACCTTCGGGGAGTGATTTTGTTGCTAAAACAACAACAACAACAACTGGCGCGCATATAAAAATATTCGAAATGAAGCTACTGCCACTATAAGACATGAGAAGCGGGCATACTTTGCTAAAATGTTAAACTCTAAACTTCCTAATAATGTCTTGTGGCGAAACTTGAAAAATTAGGGTGTGCATGTTAAAGACAATTGCGATAGCTCGCTTGACCCTGAGGAACTGATTGCTGCATTTGTAAATAGTGCTACCTCATCCTACGTACCGAAGACTCCGATGCTTTCTACTCCTGTGCCTCTCTCTCAGCAATTTGAATTCCGTGCTGTGGCGGAGCATGATGTTGTGCGATCTATTTACAAAATACGCTCGAATGCAATTGGTGCTGATGGAATTCCTGTGAAATTTATAAAAATTATTCTCCAACAAATACTTCCAATCCTAACCCATATAATAAACCACTGTATCACAACATCGTGCTTCCCCGATGTGTGGGAGGTTGCAACTGTTCTTCCTGTAGCTAAAACCAAGGCTGCAAATTGTCCAGGCGATTTTCGTCCCATAAGTATTCTTCCTGCTCTTTCAAAGGCCTTTGAAACGTTGTTATTAGAGCAGATTCATGCACACCTCGATATGTTCAAACTACTCTCTCCATTCCAGTCGGGCTTTAGAGCAAAGCATATCTGCTCAACGGCCATAGTTAAAATCTTGGATGACATACGTGTCCCCTACGACAGCAATCAAATAACATTGTTGTGCTTGCTTGACTTTTCTAAAGCGTTTGACTTAGTGAACCATAAGTTGTTATGCATGAAGTTAAAGTCTTAAAACTTATGACGAGCTACTTAGGTTATAGAACACAACGAGTCAAGGTGGGATCGAAACTGTTGGCTTAGGCGAAATTTTTTTACTTAGGCGGCTATCAACTGGTGTACCTCAAGGCTCAATACTTGGACCGCTATTATTCGCCTATTTATTAATGACATAATTAGTACCTGTATGTATGCTCAAATGCATGCTTATGCGGATGATATACAACTGTATATGTCGGGAACACACAGACAAACTTCCGAACTTTGTGCCAAGTTTAATAGTGACTTGTCATTTGTCTCATCTTGGGCACTAAGTAATTGTCTCTCTCTTAATTGTGATAAGTCATATGTGTTACCAATATCAAAAAGGCAGATTAACTTTTTAGACCTCCCAGCTTTAAATGTCAATAATAAAAGTTTAAATATGTATCAAAAGTAACCAATCTGGGGTTCGTTATCAACTCTTATCTCTCATGTGATGATCATATTTACACCGTTGTCTACATCCTACGTAATTTAAGAATGTCTGCGGCCTTCACACCGCTTGTTATTAGAAGACGACTTGCAATACAGCTCATATTACCAATTATTTGCTATTCGGAATGTATATAGCAAATTAGATTCCAACTATGCACATAAGATTGATGTCGTCTTTAATCCCATCACGCGGTATGTCTTCGGGTTAGCAAAGTTTGATAATATTTCTGCATGGAGAACGCGTCTTTTGGGTTGCGAAATATCTGACTATCTTAAAGCAAGAAATTGTATTTTTCTGTGTCGTGTGATTTCTGATAGAATGCCCAATTACCTGTATACCAAACTAACATTCTCCAGATCAGCTCGAATAAGTGACTTGATGGTGCCCAACTACCATTATATAAACTCTACAAGGGTATCTTTCGTCAATGCTATCCCCATATGGAACTCTATCCCAAATTCGTTTCGCAATAGTCTAAGTAAAAGCAACTTTAACCTTCCTATACTCGCGCCAATTATTGTATGTATAAACTCGGGCACGGTCTCACTGACCGATTGTTAATATTCCCTTAAACATATTTTTATTACATACTTTACTATATTTATTAATTATTTTCCAGTCTTTCAGTCTATCACAAATTAGTTTTAAAATTTAATAATCACGAAAATGTGTTTCGTCGGTCTCAGAGACCAATGCGCGAGTATAGGAAGGTTAAGAATGTTATACATTCGTTCTTCAGTAAGGTATACACGAATCAGTAACTGACTTTAACCACTTATAGTCTAGTCTTTTTGTTCTGTTATATTTGTAAATAATTTTTTACTCTTGCTAACCTTATGTTTTCACTTTATTCCGTTATCGTTGTTGTATTATTATTGTACCTGAGATTAACAAATTTCTGTAATTTTAAGTTTTAAAGAGCACAATGTAATGTTGACAAGGCAATTCCTGTTCAATTGTTACAATAATAATAATAATGCCCAACGGATTACCCACCATATCCCGCCCGACCGGCGCGAGGGGCGCATCCGCATGACGCACGGATTGCTCTTTCGTGCCGAGTCTTTGAAAGGCTTTGGTTTGTTAATCGTCGAGATCTAAAACTGCTCAGCTACAGAGAAAACCTCATCAGCTAAGTAAGGTAGATAAAAAATAGATGACACAATTAATAAATAGTTAGTTGACAGCGAATAGTTATTGTAAAGAATAAAGATAAGAATCAAAGGAGCAAAATGTTGCTATGTATTTAGGATAGAAAGAATTGACTTTTTTATGCTGCATAGTGAGTCTGAAATATCAAACGTACCAGAATGAGAGTTATAATCTTGACACAAACAACGAAAAGGCTCATTTAATTCAAAATTAGTTCGGCACTGTTTTAAGATAAGGGGTTTAAAATGTCTTGATGGGCGAGAAGGTACATTGAAGTTCACTTCGCTCAAAAGAAACGGGCTTGTGATTGAACCATTTAGTAATTTAATCATGAAAACAATTCCAAGCATTTCCCTCCGACTAGAAAGGCTGTGAAGATTAATAAGTTTTAAGCGACTCGTATAGGATGGCAAATTATACAACGGATCCCAGTGAAGATCTCTTAAGGCAAATAGTAAAAATTGTTTTTGAACTGATTCTAAGCGATCCACGTGGACCTGGTAACGCGGGCTCCAAATTATAGAACCGTATTCAAGTATCGGTCTGACTAATGTAGTAAAGAGAGTTTTAGTTACATAAGGGTCGCTAAATTCTTTAGACCATCGTTTAACAAATGCTAGAACGCCTCTAGCTTTATTGACTGTTACGTTAATGTGGCAGTTAAAACAGAGTTTGTAGTCCATAGTAACCCCAAGGTCAACAAAATCATACAATTGCTCAAGGCTATAATTGTTAATTGTATAGGAAGCCGGCTGTGAAATTCCTCTCGAAAAACGCATGTATTTACATTTCTTTAGATTAAGCGGCATATAATTTAAATCGCACCAAGTAACCAGTGTATTTAGATCTGATTGAAGCTTATTGCTATCTTCGGATGATGCGAATGACATGAAAAGCTTTACATCGTCGGCATACATTAACATTTTAGAAAATTCTATTACTGTAGAAATGTCATTTATAAACAGCAAGAACAGAATCGGGCCCAGGTGGCTTCCTTGAGGAACTCCAGAGGAGACATAAATAACATCGGATTCACAGTTTTTAAACACTACTTTTTGTGTTCTGTCACTAAGGTAAGAAGAGATCCAGCGATTGAGACCCGGCTGGAAACCCAGCTGATCTAGTTTATGAATAAGTAACGAGTGACACACTTTATCGAAAGCTTTGCTGAAATCAGTATAAATAACGTCGGTGTGCAGATTTTTTCTAAAGCCATTTGAGACATGATTTGTAAATTCAAGTAAGTTTGTAACGGTGGACTTTCCCTTACAGAACCCGTGTTGACAGTCAGAAATCAAGGTAGAGATAGGATTCGTAAGCTGATTGGTAACAATAGCTTCAAACACTTTTGGGATGGCAGAAAGCTTTGCTATGCCACGATAGTTCTCTATAGAAGCCTTGCTTCCGCTTTTATGAAGCGGTATAAGAAACGACTCTTTCCATGCTTTTGGAAAAACACCACACTTTAGTGACAGATTGAATAAATTGGTAAGGGGTTGGTAAATATTGTTAGCACACTTCTTCAAGAAGCATGTAGGAATCCTATCAGGACCGCATTTAAAAGATTCCTTCAAGGTTTTCAGATAAATAAGAACATCATTGGCGCATATAGTTGGACAATTAATTAAATTGTTCCCATGTAGCTCATAGGGATAATTAAGAAAGTCAGAATTAGTGACTGCAGAATAGTTAGAATTGAAAAATTGCGCAAAGAAATTTGCGATATCTTGATTATCGCTAGATGAAATGTCTTTATATTTAATGGCTGAGGGAAATCCCACAACTTTTCGTTTAGAATTTACGAAATCATAAAATGACTTCGGATTGCGAATAATGTCTCTTTTTGTTTTAGAGATATAGGCTTTATAGCACTTTTTATTCAAGTCGATGTACCTCTTACGTAGAACAGAATACAACAAGTAATGTTTGTTTAACCCCGATTTCTTAAATAATTTGAAAGAACGCGTTTTTCTATTTTTCAGCATCATAAGCTCTTTAGTAAACCAAGCTTGCGCTGGATGATCATATGTTAATTTACGTTTAGGAACAAACTTCTCAAATAAGTAGTAAATAGTTTGATTAAAATGTAAAACGTTTGAATCGATATCGCCACAAAGCTCAGGCCAAGTTAATTTAGACAGTTCTCTATTTAATTTCTTATAGTTGGCTTTTGAGAAGTTAAAATCAAAGCTACTAATTGAGCAGCATTGTGTATATTGGCCATTACTTATGGTTTCGTGAAATATTTCCATAGAAGGGTGGTAGACGTCTTCTGGTAAAGCCAACGGATCACAACGATTTACAGAAAATTTGTTTTTATCATCAACATAAATTAAATCTAAGATTTTGCCAAACTTGTTAGCGGTAACATTTATTTGACTAAGGCAGAGATCAGAAATTCCATCCAAAAAGTCATTGAAGCCCAGTTTGGATGGATTTGGAATAATGTTTCCGTCAGATATGTTCCACGATATATGCGGTAGGTTGAAATCACCTAAAACAATAATCGAGTCAGAAGCTTTAGTCAATAAGTTAACAGTTCTGAGCAGAGAGACATGCTGCATGTAGATTGAAAGATCAGATGCTGGAGGGATGTAGCAAACAGATAAGTACATGTACACGTTCTCTAGCTGGATGCGGATGCATATAAACTCAATGGAATCCGTGTTAGGTACATTAACCTCCTCTGAAGGAATAGAGGAATGAACGGCAAGTAGAACACCACCTCCGACTTTGTTCAAGCGATCATGTCTATAAACTTGATATTCGTTACATAAAAACTCGGAATTGAAAACATGCGGTTTTAGCCAAGTTTCGGTAAAAGCAATTACGTTATAGTTACAATGGAAAGATTTCAAATACAGGTCATTTAGTTTGGTATTTAAACCTCTGACATTTTGGTAAAAGATATTCACGGACTTAGTACTTAGTTTTTTGACTCAACATTATTACGAGTGATTTTAGCTACGTTTTGAACATTTCTATTCGGTCTGAACTCAAACTCCCGCACAAGAGCGCCGGGAGGCCAAAAAGAACTGTCCAAAAGAGAGTTAAAATCTTTTCCGGATACATCAATTTTAAACGATGACATATTACGTTGGTAAGCGAAATTAAATTTTCTAACGGTTAAGGTTTGATCCTTAACCTTCGAAGAAATATGGTACCTCAAATCATCTTCAGTAGTGTCTGGATGGAACCTAGACACAAAAATCGATTTTTTTTGAGGGACCACAACCAGCTTCCTAGTAATTGGTTCGGGCTCCACCGTTGGAGGTTCCAAAGTTTTTTTATTTGTTGACTTTGGGGGGGCGTTTTTGGACGTTGCCCGAACAGCCGCGTCAGGTATTGGAGATGCCAAGTCAATAAGTTCAATGGCTGGAGGCAGGTTCGGCGCCATTGAAGTAGAAGGCAGATCATCCGTACGTCTGCGCTTGTTTTCGCGATTCTCTTCGCGATTGTCAGGGCATTCCAAGTTAGGCGAACTATCTAGAGGTTTTAAGGTTTTGAAAATATTTTCGTACTTTTTAAACTTTTCAGTCAGCAATGAAAAATCTTTGCTGATTTCAGAAAACCCGTTTCTAATGTGCCTAAAAGTTTTACATAAGTGAACTTCCGTCGATCGACATTTAGTACAGGACCAGCGTAGGCCTTTTCCGTCGTTAATTAAGTCCGCGATTCTACCTGTTAACCCGGCGCATTTTGCGTGGATAAGTCCATCGCACAACCAGCATGCTACAAAGCGTTCGGACTCGCTTTTTATTTGACAGTTTTCAAACATACACGACATTTTTAAAAAAGTAATTAAAGCACTATATAAAAATAAGGAGATAAGAAATTTAGTTTTATCAAAAAATAAAGAAAATATTAATTTATCAAATGAAAAGAAATACAACCCTGACAGTTTGAAACGCACAGGATTAAGCGACCAGTCTTAGACACACTGTATTTGACGTTTAACAAACCACGCAAACAGCTGTAACAAAAGAGAGATCAAAAATCAAATCAGCACACAACAACAATTGCAATGTAAAGTACGAGCCTTTCAAATGCAACAAATACAATATGCAAAAAACTCGGCACACACAAATTCAATAGAATGATTTAGACATTTAATCACAATTCAAAGATTTAAGTAATTTTTCACAGCAAGTAGTGAAGCACATTAAGTATTAAACTCTTTTAACTTTAAATGCAACTTTTAATATTAGGATATCAAGAAGTTATTTATTTATTAAAGAAAAATACAGAGCAAATAAAAAACACAACTACACAGCTTGACGTTTGCAACAAATCCGAACAGGTGCCTGCTTGACGAGAATCTGTCTATCAGAAGAATAAGGACTCATCCACGTAAGCACTATGATGCAATCCGACATCATATTTTTTCACCGATTGATCCAAAGGTGCACTGACGGGTCCTCAACCTTATGAACTCCTTTGTGCGTCGGGCAGTGAATGTTGTCATTCAGACATAAGCTCCATGTGTTGCCAGAAAAAAAAAGTGAGCTGCCTAGGGGGACAAGGATTATGATGGCCCAAATTTGCTCTGAATATTAAAACAGATGAAATGCTTCCTTTTCCTGATTAAACCCTGACCTGCCAAATGTCTGCCCGGTACGCCGTTTGTCTCCCCAGGACACTAACCATCTATTTATCTGCTCAACTCTTCTAACACCAATTTCTCTCAGGCCACAAGGTTTCTTGGACTGTTGTTAGAAGATAATTAAGAAAATGTTAATACAAAAAGAAAACAACAGCAACTATTATAGAATTTCGAGCGAGGGCGCATCGAATAGGCAAGAAGGCCGAATGTAATCCTAACAAGCAATTAAAGGGATGACTTCGGCTGTACCGAGGGCTTTACTCCTTTCATGAATACTAGCCCAAACCATATTTTTCGGAGCAATAGATTGTATGGGAGCTATATATTATGTAGATCCAAT
Source organism: Sphenella marginata (assembly GCA_951509765.1). Classification (NCBI taxonomy): domain Eukaryota; kingdom Metazoa; phylum Arthropoda; class Insecta; order Diptera; family Tephritidae; genus Sphenella; species Sphenella marginata. The sequence goes on along the minus strand of OX608079.1, from coordinate 44,244,756 downwards.
CTGTCTGATTTTCACTACACACATTACATCCATACATATACATTAAGTACCAAACTTGAAAAAGCTTACGTTCCTAGCTTTTTAACGACAACATGTACAGCCCAAAACCCATTTATCGAAGTTATCAATTACTATATTGGAGATGTATGTTATGTTGGTCCGATCTGGGTGATTTTCACTACACACGTTAAGCATATAATATGTACTAAACCTGCGAAAGTTTGTGTTCACAGCCTTTTAACTGCTAGATAGTTATAGGCCAAATCCGTTTATCGGAACAATCGATTGTATGGGAGCTATGCGTTGTATTGGTCCGATATTTGCTGCTTCCGACAAATGATTAATCCTATACAAAATAGCGCCCGCTTTCAAAATTTCATCGAGATATCTCTAAAACTGAGGGACTAGTTCAGTTCAAACAGACAGACGGACAGACGGATGGGCAGATGGACACGGCTAAATCAACTCAGCTCATCGCCCTCAGCATTTCGGAATACCTAGTGTTGGGTCTATATCTTCTTCTTCTCATACTTACAAACATCGGACCGTAGTTATAATACTATTTCATGTTCATGAAAGTTATAAAAAGTAACAATCATGATAGAGATGCTTACATTATAAGTATATTCTTTCTAAATTCAAATGTCAATGCATTTTTTTAGTTTCTTCTCGATGGTCAAAGAGTTTGCGAATGTGGAAATTTCGAAACGTAGCTGATAGTTGTTTGGTGAGAAGTGGTGGAAAGCAGGCATGTTGGCTAGATCGTCGACTTGGGGCAGGGTAGCACAAGAACAAGGGGTTTATACCAACATATAAAGAAAAAAATAGTGAATTATTATAAAAGTCTAAACAGATGGAAAAAACACAGGGAGGTGTGCTAAAACAGGGAATATAAAAAAGGCCTGTCCTGTCAGGTGGAGTCTTCCCACCTTCTTGCGTGCAACTAGCGGCTACGCATGAGCACTGTGCTGACTCTCAACTCCTTTTAGTGCTGTCAAGCCTGTTTTACGTCTGTCCGTCTTTCATTCAGTCATTTCCCCTAATACGGACTTCCACCTAGCCAGGCGCGCAGCAGTGCAACACGCACATCAAAGGAACTAACTAGTTAGCCTTGCATATCAGCAAAGACATGAATGTTTTTCAACGAAACATAACAATCGTTTTATTTATACAAAACAAAAGGTTTCTTAAACCTAAATACATACCTAACAATCCGTGCGTTATGCGGATGCCACCCTTTTGCACAAGTTTTTGACCTTTAATTTTAAATGTTTCCAATATGTGTATATACATATGTATGTATGCACATGTGCATATACTGTTATATAATTTTGTAAAAATAATTTTACTAATGTCCAAAGCTAATACAAATCGCTAGAAAATATACATATGTACTCAAACTCATTCTCCCTTGTGTATGTTTGTTTTATGTATTGTGTTTACATTCAAGATTTAACCCCACATCGCTCATGTGAACAAAAAAATTAAAAAATTTAAATTCTTAAATTTGTTGGGAAATCACTGTATCAATGCTGGAAATTGATTTCCGAAATGGTTTCCAGTTTTCAAAAATCTACCAGCAGAAATTTTGGAAGTAGCAACACTTCTCATAGGCTCTTTGATAGGCTATGTTTAATTTTGTAAAAGTGGACGGTTTAAATTAATGAAGTTTGCTCATTCTTTAATCAATATTTACACATTTTAAGAAAAGCGGTGTGTTGTTTGTCCTTTATTGACATCTTAGCTTCTTCACCGATCTTCATGATACTTTGAGCAATGTAACAGAGTTAAGGGGTCCTCTTATATAAAAGTCGCAGGTTATATAATGTCGCAGATCAGCATAACTACAAATTTATCAAATTCCAAAAAATGATGGTTCGATATATCTTTGGAGCGATGAACATAGCAGTATTAGTCTTGAGTGATATTTTACTATCGGTGAATTAATCGGCTCAGCAAATAAAGGCCTAACGAACTAACGCCTAAAAAAAAAATGAAATATTGCCTAAATATTTCATATAGGAATTAGGCGATTGTTCATAATAAAAGAATATCTAACATTTTAGGCATTTCTTCATTAAAATTGTTAGGTGATTCTTCATAATGAAAGAAAGCCTAACAAACAAAAATGAAGAAACGCCTAATTAGGTATTTATTCATTTTTGATTGTTAGGAATTCTCTTATTAACGTTAGGCGATTTTTAATTTTGCTATAAGTGTGATTTCTATTGCTATTATGCGTTTTTGAGTGATGTGAATGCGCTAATAGGGGTGTCAAAATACGCGTTTTGACCTTGGTATCAATGATCCGAAGTCGAAATTTAATTTTTTTGTTTTAGTAAAAAGTTATCAACAAAAAACCGAAAATTGACTTAGGTCAGATCCCAATTCGGGGCGTGATCCATGGTATTTATGTGCAGAACTCTTCTCCGCATTGGCTGCCTTCGGCCGCGCTTTAAAAAATAACCGTGGGCTACGCCATTCCAACTCCGCGTGGTTGCCCTGAACGGTGGCAACATGCCTGAAATAAAACCTATAAATTCTTGCGATTTTAACGTTCATTCTCATTCCTGAACACAGAATAAAACTTTTGCCAATTTGCCAATTCATATGCAGTTCATGGTATGACGTATGGTTCTCTGATCACCGTTTCCAAATAAATGATTTTGCAAGTTTGGAAAAATCCGTAAAGCAATTTAAAACTGCTCAAATGTTTTCTTAAACAATGGGTAAAGAAAGATTTGTCATTTCGAATTTAAAGCGAACTAATATCTGCGCTGAAAGAGCCATTAAAGTCATACAGGAAATATTCCCTAATTGTAAATCTGATTCTACTTTAAATGTTAAATTTATCTCATCTAATATGAAAATAAATAAATAAGTAACTACAAATTTATATTTTATATTTTATGTATTTGAAATCTTTCCATTGCAGTTATAACGTTATGGCTGGAAATATTTCACGAAACCTTAAGTAATGGCCAATGTACACAATGCTGCTCAAGTAGTAACTTTGATTTTAACTTCTCAAAAGCCAACTATAACTATTTACTACTTATTTGAGAAGTTTGTTCCTAAACGTAAAATAACATATGATCATCCAACGCAAGCTTGGATTACTAAAGAACTTTCAAATTATTTAAGAAATCGGGGTTAAACAAACATTACTTGTTGTATTCTGTTCTACGTAAGAGGTACATCGACTTGCATAAAAAGTGCTATAAAGCCTATATCTCTAAAACTAAAAGAGACATTATTCGCAATCCGAAGTCATTTTATGATTTCGTAAATTCTAAACGAAAAGTAGTGGGATTTCCTTCAGCCATGAAATATAAAGACATTTTATCTAGCAATAATCAAGATATCGCAAATTTCTTTGCGCAATTTTTCACTTCTAACTATTCTGCCGTCACCAATTCTGACTTTATAAATTATCCCTATGAGCTACATGGGAACAATTTAATTAATTGTCCAACTATATGCGCCAATGATGTTCTTGTTTATCTGAAAACCTTGAAATAATCTTTTAAATGTGGTCCTGATAGGATTCCTACACGCTTCTTGAAGAAGTGCGCTAACAATATTTACAAACCCCTTACCAATTTGTTCAATCTGTCACTAAAGTGTGGTGTTTTTCCAACAGCGGAAGCAAGGCTTCTATAGAGAACTATCGTGGCATAGCGAAGCTGTCTGCCATCCCAAAAATGTTTGAAGCTATTGTTACCAATCAGCTTACGAATCCTATCTCTACCTTGATTTCTGACTGTCAACACGGGTTCTGTAAGGGAAAGTCCACCGTTACAAATTTACTTGAATTTACAAATCATGTCTCAAATGGCTTTAGAAAAAATCTGCACACCGACGTTATTTATACTGATTTCAGCAAAGCTTTCGATAAAGTGTGTCACTCTTTACTTATTCATAAACCAGGTCAGTTGGGTTTGCAGCCGGGTCTCAATTGCTGGATCTCTTCTTACCTTAGCGACAGAGTACAAAAAGTAGTGTTTAAAAATTGTGAATCCGATGTTATTTATGTCTCCTCTGGAGTTCCTCAAGGAAGCCATCTGGGCCCGATTCTGTTCTTGTTGTTTATAAATGATATTTCTACAGTAATAGAATTTTCGAAAATGTTAATATATGCCGACGATGTAAAGCTTTTCTTGTCATTCGCATCACCCGAAGATAGCAATAAGCTTCAATCAGATCTAAATACACTAGTTACTTGGTGCGATTTAAATTATATGCCGCTTAATCTAAAGAAATGTAAATACATGCGTTTTTCGAGAGGAATTTCACAGCCGGCTTCCTATACAATTAACAATTATAATCTTCAGCAAATGTATGATTTTGTTGACCTTGGGGTTACTATGGATTACAAACTCAGTTTCAACTGCCGCGTTACCAGGTCCTCGTGGATCGCTTAGAATCAGTTCAAAAACAATTTTTACTATTTGCCTTAAGAGATCTTCACTGGGATCCCTTGTATATTTTCCATCGTATACGAGTGGCTTAAAACTAATTAATCTTCACAGCCTTTCTAGTCGGAGGGAAATGCTTGGAATTGTCTTCATGATTAAATTACTAAATGGTTCAATCGTAAGCCCGTTTCTTTTGAGCGAAGTGAACTTCAGTGTACCTTCTCGTCCATCAAGACATTTTAAACCACTTATCTTGAAACAGTGCCGAACTAATTTTGAATTAAATGAGCCTTTTCGTTGTTTGTGTCAAGATTATAATTCTCATTCTGGTACGTTTGATATCTCAGACTCACTATACAGCATAAAAAAGTCAATTCTTTCTATCCCAAATACATAGTAACCATTTTTTTTTCATATCCTTTGATTCTTATCTTTATTCTTAACAATAAATTTTCGCTGTCAACTAATTATTTATTAATTGTGTAATCTTTTTTACTTAGCTGATGAGGTTTTCTCTGTAGCTGAGCAGTTTTAGATCTCGACGATTAACAAACCAAAACCTTTCAAAGACTCGGCACGAAAGAACAATCAGCGCGTCATGCGGATGCGCCCCTCGCGCCGGTCGGGCGGGATATGGTGGGTAATCCGCTGGGCATTATTATTATTTATAAACAATTATTGCATAACAACCTAAACATTCCGCTGTTGTAAATGAAAATTTGACTTCTTCTTGCTTGCAGATAACATTCAAATTTTATTTTTGAAGTTTACTTCTATAGCGGCTTGCATTTGGGAAAAACTGTCACGAAAATTGGAAGACAACAACCATATGAGTGTTGTTGTTGCGAAGCTACAGCGCTTACAGTATGTAGGTATAATTAAATCCAACAAATGATGTGGTGAGTAATCGAGATGCGTGGTAGAAATACCTTCAAAGGAGTCCCCATGTGTGAAATACAATGTTTTGCCGCATTGCATTCAACAGTGAAAATAGCCTAGCTGATAGGCATTTGATTGTTTAACTAGAAGTCGCGGGTTCGAGTCGCGACAGGTTGAACGTTTTTTTAAGCTTTTTTTTTTTTTTTTTTTGAAGTTTAAACCCACCATTCTTTTATTTGAGCGTTGAAAACCGCACTCCGGTGCCAGAGAGTTTAAAAGCTAATTTACCATACTTACATACATATGTACATATGTAAATATAAATTTGTGAAATATATGCATATGTACATATGAATGTACACATGTGCCGCTATTTATGAGCAAAATGTTGCATATTTTGAGATTTGAAATTAAATGTACTATGTAATATTCTATTCAGTTGACTGAATTCAGCGAAGTCGGAGTAAAACGTCATAGAGATCGGGTTGTGCTTACTGTTTCCAGGTTTTCATAATTTTGCTAGTTACACCATATTGCGTTTAGGGATCGATATGCCGCAAAATAGGAACGGGGCTCGTGACCAACGGCGAATGCTAACTAAAATAACTAGAACTAGAAAAACCCCAAAAACTTCAATTGAACGCACACGTGAATATCGTGCACGCCGGCGGACATTAATGAATGTGCTAAACAGTGAACCCGGTGGCCGTAAGTACCTTTTTACACAAGTGCTTATCGCCCGTTCCAAAGTAAAGATGTGTAAATAAAAATTTTCGTTTTTCGGGTTTTTATGATAAACATAAATAACTGACTGATGAGATTGTTCTCTAAATTGAAAAAATAAAAGTTTGAACTCGTTTTCCCAAAAAATTAAAATTTTGAAATACATCTCTTTACTTTTGAACGAGGGATATGTATTTCGTTATCAAATCTTTCTTATTTGATATTTGTTGTAGTGGATATATCACCTGTGCAAGAACATGCTCCCATTGGACATAATGATGTAGTTCATCCTTGTGAGTACTCAAACACTTTTACATAGATATTTATATGTATATATGTACGCCCATTTAATTCAATTGTGTCATAACTCTAAAATTACGATTTTTGAACTAATTGCGAGAAATTGTGCCCATGATCTTTGTTGCGTAAACAATCTTTGGGGATGGTTAAGATAAAAATTAAATAATACCTGTTAACAGCTGAAATGGATTTTCTAAAAAGCTACATATTTGTGCATATGTATTTTGAAAAGTGCCACTGCTTAAAATAAATGAGCGATATGTATATATATGTAAACATCGTTTTGTTCATTAGTCTTAAAACCTTAATTTATAACTAACATTTCAGCTGAGCCACAAGCGGATATACATCGTCAAGTTCCGTACTCACATTTTCACCGAAACACAGTTGCCCACAGAGAGTTTCAAACAAAGTTTTTAGACAATCCGTTTGGATATGTATGCTCCGTGTGTGATCGATTGTGGTTCAAGTTGGATTTAAAACCACCATAAATAAATAGACCAATAGTATCCACAATTGAGTTGCGAGCTGAATTTGAAAGGCTTAACTTGAATCGACTTGAAACAATTGAAAATGTATTATATGATTTTATAAATGCGAGAAATGGATTGTCATTATTCACTTTTAATTGTCAAAGCTTACGCGCTCATTTACAAGATATTCAACTAGACAGAATCATGATCCAACCATAACAGGTCGTAGCAGCTCGACAAACATACAAACACACAAAAATTTTCCATGTATTTTGTTTTTGTAATTTGTGGGCTTATAGTCAAAATCGTACTGAAAAAAATTTTGATTGTCAAAATGCGAGAAAAAAATAAAAATCAGCTGGCCTATCGACACGACCTGTATTATTGGATCATGGACAGAATAGCATCATCGTCGGATTTTCTAATTCTTTCCGAGACGTGGATTGATAATGATACGTTTTTAGACATTCCCAATTTCGATAAAGTAATCCAATTTAAAATACAAAATACAAGAGCTGGTGGGGTTGCGATCTACCATAACAGACATGACCGGGGTAGTGTTGTTACTCCACAAACAACACTCAACGCAAAGCAATTGGAATCAATGTCCGTTCAGATTTCTAAGGTGGGAGAAATATGTGCTTGTGAGCATACATTGGGTAGCAACAAAACAATTGTAATTGTAGCAATTTATATTTCTCCCAATAAAGCAATAACTAAAATTATTGAATTCATCCACGAGGGTTTAATAAAATATACCACAAAAGATTACCACAAAATGCCAATGATTTTATGTGGAGATTTCAATGTAAATTTTGCCTCGGATACATCAATCTCATTAATTGAATTTCTCGCCACCAAATTTAATTTAAAGCTTTGCAGCAGTCGCACTGAATCTACAACGCGATCAAAAACAGCAATTGACGCCGTGTTTCAAAGGAATATTGATAAAATCGAAACTAAGACATATGTTTCATATTTTAGTTATCATAAGCCTCTTATATCTTTTGTAGAAATTTGATTAATAAAAATAATAATAAAATGAAAAGTCTAAAAATATTCCTTAGTTTAATTTAAAGAAGGTTACACTTCAGAATTACCGATATCTGCAACAGAGTATAAAATCACCATTGCTTTATTTCAGAGTTTATAATTCAACATCATCACGCTCATAATATATATATTATATATTATATAATATACATATATATTATATATTAGTTATATAACTAAAAGAGAGAGGAAAAATGTATTGAAAAAACTGAAAGATCAGGTTGATTTTAGTTATTCTGCATCAAAAGTTGAAAATCGCCAAATTTCACATCCACCGTTCGTTTTCTGAGGCGACGATATAGCAGCTAGTGATACTTTGTATGTATATGTGTGTGGGGAATTTTACGAACTAACCACACAAAACTCATAGCAAACGCACCATAGACGGCATTTGACATAAAAATAAAAATGTCGATATGGCATATGTGGTAAGCGTGCGAATGAGCACGCAAAAGGTCGTGGGTTCGAGGCTTTCTACTTTTTTCCAATTTGTTGTTTTTTTTTCATTGTGTTTTTTTTTTTTTAATTATTTAATGCAATACGGCATTTACATCATAATTGAATTTGATTTTTCTTTGTAATGGAATTTATTACGGTTGTGATATTTTGTGAGAAATATAATTACCGATATCTGTAAACAAATGAATTTTCATAATTTTGTTGTTTACGTTTAGGGACCGATATGCCGAAAGATAACAACAGGGCTCGTGATAGACGGCGAAATGCTAAATTATAGAAGTAAACTTCCCTTGGGTGTGCACGGCACACATTTTCTTTACTTGTTTCTGCGTGAAGTGCACAAAATGAAAAAATAACAACGCAGTTGTCATTTTATCACTATTCCTCATCATATGGTGCTATGTAAAATAATGTTTTCCAAAAAATTGTTAAAAGTCATACCCCTAATACATATGTAAATAGCTAATAACATAAGATGAAAATTCGAAATAAAAAATCGCGCGATATAATAATCATTACTTTCAGGTGATAATAAAAATTAAAAAAAAATACCATAGAGAGGGAACGGTGGCCTAGCTAGTGAAGTCGCTGTGTTTTAGTCTACGGCGACGTCTGCGTAGAGCGCATACAAGTTCCGATTTTGTGGAAAAATTGATAATTGGAGAAAAATTACAAAGCTAATCACATCGATGGATAGGATTACATGTTTAAAAGTGTCCCCACTTATCATCATATCCCTTTTCGGATAAGATCCCTTTGGCAAGACTAAAACACAACAACCAAAGGAAAAATTTAAGTGGAGATGAATGCATCGTAACGTAACGGGGCACTATAGCTAAGTTGTTAGATTTCTCGTTCACCACCAAACCTATTTTTTTCGCTTCTTTTCCTAGTTTGGAGTAGGCAGCATACGCGAACAGTTGCACGCTTTTATAGAATATTGTGCCGGCGCGGATATGTTCTGCAGATTGTATTATTTTCTCCAACATAAAATTAAAGAACTCACACGATATCACCTTGTGTGAAACCTCGTTTGGTTTCAAAGGCCCGGAGAGGTCCTTCCCAATTCTGAGGGTTGTCTCAAGCTCACAAGAAATATAAAACGAAACACAGGTGTCCTCAAGAAATATATCTAGTGGCATATATTTCTTGAAGAAAAAAATATAAACTGTTGAAACGTGTCCGGGAGAGGTATCTTGACCTCGGTATCAATAATACAAAAGCGGAAAATAAAAATTAGATTGCAAACAATAGTTGTTGGTAAAAAGCGTTTATTTCGTTTTTTTCTGTTCATTTCTTTACGTGCTCTTCTTCTCGCTTGTTTCACTATTCACAATGGTTTTTAAGCCGTCAACTACTACTATTTCAGAAGTTACCTCTGAAGTGATTTTTAGACAACTTGCAATATTTTTCACGCATGAACACATCGCTAGGCTTATATAATAGGTATAACCCCCCGATTCTGTGTTCTTGACAAATTGTCAATCTTGATAAAAAAAATCAAGACAAAAATATTTGTATCTAGTTTTTTTGAATTATACGCCAAAACGAACAAAATTAATTAATTTTTTGAAGCAGAATTCAGAACACTTGATTCAAATATATTTTCCTAGATATTTTATCAAGATTGACTATTTATGAAGAACACAGAATGGGGGTGGTAAGTATAGGTAAATAGCAGAGATTGAAAATAACTGTTAACCAAAATTATGTTTTTGTATTTCACTAAAAAAAATTTAAAAATTAAAACAGAAAAACCTGAATCAACAAAAAGTGATTTTAAGTTTTTTTTTTCTTTCAGAAACACAAATATTTTGGCTTCGAACATAATAAAGTGAACAAGAGCTTATGAGTTAAGCTTTACGAGTAACAATTTTTCAGCTGTTTCGTCGCTTAAGTTCTTCCTCCTTTCATCCAAACTGAAATTCAAGGGCGAAATGATCTCTCCACTGATACTTGCCTAGCAGGGACACCAAGTATCACTAAAGCTAATTCGGACAGCTCAGGTGATCTAAAGGGGGTGCTTTGATAATATGTGAATATATCTTCATATACTGGCGTCTATAAAGGGTTTCTAAATTATCTATTTCGAAAAATATTTTAGTAAGGTCGATAAATTCGTGATGCGGTGTTTGAACCATTTCATCCAAAACGGTACCTACTCAGTTTTGAGCTATGGTGGGCATTCATGGGTTCCAGTGTATAGGAGTGGTTCAGGATGATAGGTTTACGATTGTCGCACGTACACTGTGATTTTTTTCATCCTCGTTGTATTTGAAAGCGTCTCGGATGCCATTGTTTGCTTCAATCTTATTTTTGCCCATACTGTTTACTTATACCAACTTATGTATGTGTTTGTATGTTTTAGATATTTTTATGCCCAGCGTACTAGTACTAGTACAAGGGTATTATAATTTTGTAACGGCGCAAAATAATCGAGTTAGATATAGAGTTCCAGGTATGAAAGTTCTAAGGTTGAAAGAGGAACTGACTAAGGCGGGTGCCGATAAGTATACCTTCTGGGCTGGATAGTCTTCGTTCATTCGCACGACGTGGCCTAGCCAGCGAAGCCGCTGTGTTTTAATGCGCTGTACTATGTCGACGTCTGCGTAAAGCTCATACAACTCATCATTAAATCTTCTTCGGTACTCGCCGTCGCCAACGCGTAGAGGCACATAAATCTTTCGCAGAACTTTTCTCTCGAATACTCCCAATGCAGCTTCGTCAGATGTTGTTAGTGTCCACGCCTCTGCACCATATAGCAGGACGGGAGCGATGAGTGACTTGTAGAGTGTGATTTTCGTGCATCGAGAGAGGACTTTACTTTTCAATTGCCTACTCACTCCAAAGTAGCATTTATTAGCAAGAGCAATTCTTCGTTGGATTTCTAGGCTGGCATTATTTTTGGCGTTTATGCTGGATCCAAGGTAAACGAAGTCCTTCACTATTTCGAACTTTTTGCTGCCAGCAGTGGCGTGGGTGCCAAGGCGCGAATGCGCTGACTCTTTGCTTGATGACCGCATGTACTTCGTTTTGCCTTCGTTCACCACCAAACCCATTTTTTTCGCTTCTTTTTCTAGTTTGGAGTACGCAGAGGTTACGGCGCGGTTGTTAAGGCCGATAATGTCAATGTCGTCAGCATATGCTAACAGTTGCACGCTTTTATAGAATATTGTTCCAGCGCGGTTAAGTTCTGCAGATTGTATTAGTTTCTCCAACATCAAATTAAAGAAGTCGCACGATAGGGGGTCACCTTGTCTGAAGGTAGGTAGGTAGGTGGAATGGCTGCGACCCAGGTCGCCAAGTAGCTTTTAGAAGCCGTTTTGATGCCATAAAATACTCGTTTAAACCTACTTATGTAGTATGGATATCTGTTACAAGCAACCAGAGTTGTTGATAAACTCGAGGATATTTGGGATCCCTATCTCGGATATACGATCCAAGCTCCCTAAAAAGGGGCTCCCAAAGGATTTCATTCGCCTTCCGGCTAGAGCCGGGCATTCACACAGGAAACGCTCAACGGTCTCTTTGGCATCGCTGTCGTCGCAGCTTCTGCAGTGATCCCGGTGCGGAATTCCCATTTTTTCCGCATGCGTGCCTATCGCCCAGTGACCTGTGAAGACTGCTATGAGTTTGTGAGTGCTAATTCTTGACCTGCTTAGAAGACTCCTCGTCCTCTTTTCGCTATAGTCTGGCCAGGTGGATCTTGATATTGCACAACTAGTGGTGTTACTCCATCTCAATTGTGCTTTGTTCCGGTAATATTTATGGATGTTTCCCTTGGCTACTGCTAAGGGTACCCCTATATCTACATTGATTACTTCCTCATTTTCGTCCGATGAGCCGCTGCGTGCCAGCTCATCGGCTTTCTCATTACCTTCGATACCCCTATGGCCCGGAACCCAGGTAATGGATAGTTCAATGTTAGTTAGTGCAGCCAAGATCTGCTTACATGCGTGCACCACGTTCGAACTAGTGTGTGGTGCTGCTATTGCCTTTATTGCTGCTTGGCTGTCTGAAAAGATAGTGACTTCACCAGTTGTGTTCAGGTCCTTGAGTGATCTGCCGGCCTGCAAGATCGCAAGAACCTCAGCTTGAAACACACTGCAATGCGATGGGAGTCTGAATGATACGGCAATGTCCAGGGACCCCGAGAAGACGCCGGCCCGCACCCCTGAGCCCATCTTGGACCCGTCGGTGTAGACTTGGATGCCGCTGTCATCTTCGACCCTGCCCCTTTTCCAATCATTCCTACTCGGAATTGAAGTAATAGTACTACTCTCAAACGCCAGTTTGTGAGGATAGAAGTCGGTTATGGCATTTATAGTGCCAGCTGGAAGATGGTTGAGAATGCTACTGTGACCCTGCTGAGCATCCCTCCAACACCCGGACTCCCTGAGTCTGAGTGCGGTTTGAGCCGATGTACTCAGTATGTGTAAGTCTATTGGAAGAAGGTTCAGAATCGGATCCAAGGCCGCAGTGGGACAGGTGCGCAAGGCTCCGGTGGCACCAACACATGCCGCCCGCTGAACCTTCTGTAGGCTGATGAGGTTATAGTTCTTCCGAAGAGCTTCCCACCATACTACAGATCCATAGGTCAGCACAGGCCGCACCACCGCCTCGTACAACCATAGCACCATCCTTGGCCTTAGACCCCATTTTTTACCAAACATTGATTTGCAGGCATAGAAAGCGACGCAGGCCTTCCGCACCCGCTCTTCAATGCACGCCTTCCAATTTAACTTACAGTCAATTATGAGCCCAAGATATTTAGTGGTAGCAGATAGGGATAGCCGCTGGCCATTTAATTTCGGTAGCTCGAAAGTAGGCGGCTTGTACTTCCTTGTGAAGAGTAGTAGATCCGTCTTCTCCGGATTCAGCCTGAGGCCACAATCATGTGCCCACCTACTTAGCCTTGCCAACGTTCTTTCCATGATTTCGCTCATCACGGAAGGGAAGGGACCCGAGACTAGGATCGCCACGTCGTCGGCGTACGCCACGATTTTTGCCCCACTTGTGGTGAGTTTTATTAGTATGTCGTTCATAGTGAGGAGCCATAGCAGAGGTGATAGCACTCCGCCCTGCGGTGTGCCTCTACATATCTGCTTCCTGACTTTTGCCCCTCCTAGCTCGGCGGATATTTCTCGGTTAAGGAGTAGGGTCGTGATCCAATTCCTTATTGGCTCCTCCACCCCTACCCTTACGAGTGCAGCTGATATCGCATCGGCTCTCACGTTGTTAAAGGCGCCCTCCACATCAACGAACGCGGCCAGAGTAAATTCTTTGTATAATAGTGACTTCTCGACTGTTCGCACCACCTCGTGTAGTGCGGTCTCTGTGGATTTCCCCCTCAGATGCGCGTGCTGCGCTTCCGAGAAGGTGGTATCCTGAAGAAGCCCTCGTATATGGATATCTAGTAATCTCTCGAAGGTTTTTAACACAAAGGATGTGAGGCTTATCGGCCGAAAGTCCTTGGCCACCTCATGTCCTCTTCTGCCAGATTTGGGAATGAAAACCACCCTCGTTCTTTCCACGTGGACGGGATGTGGTTATGAATGATGCATGCTGCGAAGATCTCCTTCAGTTCCTTAACCAAAGATGCTTGAGTCTTCTGCAGCATAATGGGAAGTATTCCATCTACTCCCGCTGATTTATAAGGTGAGAAGCTGTTAATTGCCCAGGCAATTTTGTCTTCTGCTAAAATTTTGTCTATCAAAGAGGTCGGTGCCTCCAGTTTCGCCACCCTTCTTCTCTGCTCCAGCTCTCCAGAACCATCCGGAAAGTGAGCTCCTATTAGGATGTCAAGGGTTTCCGCTGATGACCCTGCCCATGTCCCATCAGCGCGTTTGACGAACGTCTTGTTTGTGTGGCTCCTGGCGAGGATTTTTCCGAGCCTTGCTGAGTCCTTCGTGGACTCGATTGACTCACAGTGTTCCTGCCAGGATTTCGTTTTCGCTGTTCTTACTGCTTTTTTGTACTCTCTCAAGCAGATCTTATACTCTTGGAAGTCCTTGCTAGAGTAGCTGTCATTAAAGACCCTCCTGAGATTCGACCTTAGGTCGCCAAGGTTCTCATCCCACCACGGTGGGAAGGTCTTTTTGCTTCTGGATATCGGACAGGCAGCTTTGTAGGCTACCTGAAAGCTTTTCTCTAGAGACCTAACTCGATCGTCCAGGCAGTTGCTAGATTGTATGGATTTTTTATTTCTACTGAGCCTATGACTGACTATCTTGTCAAATAGACCCCACGAAGTTCGCTTCGGGTTCCTATAGGGTTTTCTTATCTCCCTCTCCCATTCTACACCAAAGATAATTATTTTATGGTCAGATAGAGATAGACGCTTGGACACCTCCCAATTCCTTATCACAAGATCCTGGGAGTCAGATTTTATAGTAATATCCAGGACTTCTTCCCACCCCGCAAAGTTCTCTGAACTTGGAAAAGCAAAGGTGGGAGAGCTGCCCGTGTTACATATATATAGGTTATTCGATAGTAAGAAATCAAAAAGAGACTCACCCCGTTCGTTCGTTTCGCTACTGCCCCACATCGTGTGTCTGGCGTTGGCGTCACAGCCCAAAAGAGTTGCCTCCTTATTCTCATCATTTTTTCCGATCAACTGTTGTACTTCCGCTGGAGGTGCCGGTCGATCGTGAGCCATATACGCAGAGGCGATCGTTAAGCTACGACCGCCTCGTGACTCAATCCTGACCACCGTTAGATCAAAAGTGCTGAAATTAGGTAAAAAGAAAGCATTAATAGTATCCCTAACTAGGATGCAAGACCTCGGTTTACCTTCTCCAAGTGTGTAGAACAGATTGTATCCCCTGGCGTTGAGGCCCCTGACCTTGGAACGCCACACCCAGGGTTCCTGCACCAGGCAGATGTCGATGTCCTCCTCAGGTTGTCCGAGGCGATCTTGGAGTGTTGCAGGTTGATTTGTGCCACCCTAATCATCGGACTTGGGAGGCACACCCGCAGATTTACCGGAGGTTGCCGGAGCGCTATCACCAGCCGGCCCTGCCAAACGAAGCCCCTCCAGGAGCTTGTTGGCATCTTCAACCTCCTCCAGGTTGTTGTCAGGCGCTACCGCTGCCGGGAAAATCTTCAGCTTGGCGTTCCTGACGCCGAACTTCAGCTTATTCCCCCTCTCCTCGAGTGCCCCCAGGGACTCATTGGAGATCAGCAGTAGCGCTGGCTGGCTGTTCCTTTGCTGCTCCTCGATCTTAAGAACAGCCCAGTCGTCCATCGGGACACCTGGGTTCTGCATTTTTAGGCACTGGATTATCCTCCCCTCATCCAGCTTCATCTTGGGCAACCAGATGCGTGCCCGGGGTCTCCTGGGAATCTCCGAAGCCAAGATGATCTTAATCTTAAGACCATCAGATGCGTTGCTTATCTTGGCAACACACCTCTCCAAGAATTCCCTTGAGAAGCCGTCCGCGCATTTGATCACCCAACAGCCTCGGCAAATCTCCTCACAGTTGAAGACGGGCACTGGGGTTTGGTTCTCCATGAGGTGCTCGACGACCATCTCAGACAGAGGTCCCTCTATGGAGCTCCAAGCCGCCAGTACTTGCCTCCCACTAGCCCCCCCAGCATCGACCAGTGCAACCTGGAGGTGATCTCTGACCACCTCGCTGTAGGTATTCCTGGCCGCTGCTGCAGCACTAGTGGAACATGCTGTTGGCCGAATTTGCCCTTCTTGACATCGCGCTCGTTCACCTCGTGTGATCGATTGCGCTTTGCCGATACTTTCGGTTTGGATGGTTGTTGCTGTGGCTGGGCTGCTGGCTTATTGGTATGGCTGCTCTCGTAGTCCCTGACCACTGCCTCGCACCATACCCTGTCCTCTGCGTCTCGCGCGTGGACCTCGCCAGCCTCTTCATTCCGTCTGATTTTCTTCAGAATGAAGACAGCCCTGTGGTACTTGGCTCGCTCCAACGTACCCGAAAATTTTTTTGATCTTTTGGAAGCCACTGTGGCTGGTGCGCTTCCTTTCCCCTTATTTGAGTTAGGAGGGAGGGTACTATGGCTGGTACCCCTGCCCCCCCCCCCCCCCTTCCACGGTTATCTTTTGGCTTGGGATGACCGGGGTACTATGGCTGGTACCCCTGTCCTCCCTTATGCTGACGCTCCCCTGGCTGCTAGCCAGGAGTTCGTCCTCCGAGAGCGTTCCCAGAACGCTCGCCTCTTCCCCACCTCTCTTATCATCGGTTTTTTTTAAATTTTTATTTTCCATATGGTTCCCACGAGTATAGCTGGAAAGGGTTCGTCCGCCCCGGCAGAGCCAGTATACCGGGGTAAGGCACTTATACAACCGACCTTGCCCGGGCGTCGGAGGGGACCGTAAGCGATCAGCTATGCAATAACCACCCGCTGATCATCCAGCCCTCGGCACGGGTACCTCAACACCTTGGCTTAGGGTGGTGTTGGTACGGCAATCTCCACTTCCCCCGCAACAGCGAGCGCGATGAACTCTCAGAGAACACCAAACCCGAAGCTGTGGGGGGAGTGAAGCCTTCCTCTTAGTTCGTCTCATATTGAAATCCCTACCAGAGGGACACCAATACGACACTTAAGCCCCTTCGCCACGGCACGGCGACCAACATGAAGAGGACCTTGGCTGAAACCTCGTTTAGTTTCAAACGGCTCGGAGAGGTCCTTCCCAATTCTGACTGAGCTGGTGGTGTTGCTCAATGTCATTTTGCAAAGACGTATAAGTTTTGCGGGGAAACCAAATTCAGACATAGCGGCATATAGGCAGCTCCTTTTCGTACTATCGAAAGCGGCTTTAAAATCAACAAAGAGGTGGTGTGTGTCGATTCTTTTCTCACGGGGTTTCTCCAGGATTTGACGTATTGTAAAAATCTGGTCGATGGTAGATTTTCCAGGTCTGAAGCCACACTGATAAGGTCCAATCAGTCTGTTCACGTCAGGCTTCAATCGTTCTCACAATACGCTTGACAAGACCTTATATTCGATATTCAAAAGGCTGATCCCGCGGTAGTTGGTGCAGTTTGCAGGATCACCTTTCTTGTGGATTGGGCACAGAACACTTCGATTTCAATCTTCGGGCATGCATTCATCCCACCATATTATGCACAGAAGCTGGTACATACGCCTTACCAGCTCCTCGCCGCCATGCTTGAATAGCTCAGCAGGCAAACCATCAGCTCCAGCTGCTTTATTGTTTTTTAACCGGGATATTGCTATTCGCACCTCATTATAGTCGGGTTCTGGGACGTCAATTTCGCCGTCTTCGATTGTGGGTTCGGGTTCGACCTCTTCTCTGGTTTCTTGCTTAATTTCTCCATTTAAAAGGGCAGAGAAGTGATCCCTCCATATCTCTAGTATTCTCTGAACATCAGTCACCAGGTCGCCGTTCTCGTTCTTACAGGAATTTGCCCCGGGTATGAAACCTTCCGTCATTCGTCGAATTTTTTGATAGAATTTTCGGGCATTATTCCCAATGGCTAGCATTTCAAGCTCATTGATTTCACGCTTTTCTGCCTCTCTTTTTTTGCCCCGAAAAGTCGCCTCGCTTCCCTTTTCAACTCGGGGTAGTTTTCACACACACTCCTCGTTGCACTCGATCATAGAGTTGCCTTGTAGGCTTCGTTCTTTCTTTTCGTTGCAGCTCGACACTCTTCATCATCGTATAAGTTGTTTCTTCTCGTTCGCCGGAATCCAATTACTTCTTCGGCTGCGGTACGGAGTGCTCCTGTGATGTGCTCCCACTGCTCATGCATTCCACTGGGTTGAATTGTGCTCTCAGAGAGCAGGTGTGAGAGTCGGCAAAATCATTGGCGGTCTGTTGCGATTGCAGCTTTTCGACGTCCAGCTTTCCTTTCGTTTTCTGTTGCACCTGTTTTGTCGTACAGAGGCGGGTACGAATCTTAGCTGCTACTAGGTAGTGATCGGAGTCGATGTTTGGACCTCTTATTGTGCGAACATCTAAAACGCTAGAAGCATGCCGTCCGTCTATCACAATTTGGTCGATCTGGTTTCGCGTTTTTCGATCGGGAGACAGCCATGTAGCCTGATGGATCTTCTTGTGCATAAACCTGGTGCTGGCAATGACCATGTTTCGGGCACCGGCGAAATCGATCAGCCTGTACCCATTTGGCGAAGTCTGGTGGTGCAGACTGAACTTCCCGACTGTGGGTCCAAATACCCACCCTGGCGTTAAAGTCACCAAGCACGACTTTGATGTCATGACGGGGGCAGCGCTCGTATGTTTCCTCCAGGCGCTCGTAGTGTACACGATAACTTGAGTAAAATTTGAGATATTTGCATGAAATTTGCTATACAGGCCAAACTAGGTTGCAACTGAAAATTGGCGAAATCGGATGACAACCACGCCCCCTTTTTCGATATCGAAAATCACCTAAATTAACATAACTTGAGTAAAGATTAAGGTATTTGCATGAAATTTGTTATGCAGGCTACTTTTTTGATATAAAAATTTAGATATTTCGGTTTAAGCTACATAAGCTACGGTTATTTCATTCGTTTATTTCATTTGCATTGCATGCTATTGTAATTCGCAATCAGCTTATGAAATATTTCGAAGATATAGTTAATGTTTTGGAAAGCCAAAGTGTTGTTTTTCACAACGAAAATGAGAAAGCCAATCACGCGCCATGCCTCAGAGCCAACATTGTTCGCCACCAATAATAAATACACTCCCGTTCTCCAAAGAACAATTTTGAACATTTGAGCAACACGGTCGTCAGAACCTGAGGCAAATGAATAAATACAATTTGAGCAAAACGGTCAAATAGCACCTGAGCCGAACAACAAAATAAAATTAAAAATAAATTTAAAAAAATTACTCGCCTTCCCTAAAGCTTAGACAATTTCAATGAAATTTGCTATACAGGCCAAGGTAGGTTGCTACCGAAAATGGGCGAAATCGGATGACAATCACGCCCCCCTTTTCGATATCGAAAACCACATAATTTAACATAACTTGAGTAAAACTTGAGATATTCGCATGAAATGAAAACTAACGCTGGGTATTTAATATTCGGTTCACCCGAACTTAGATTTCCTTACTTGTTAGTGTTATTATTTTTGATTGAAAACAAAATTCTGAGCAAAATAAAAAATTTCAAACTTAAAGGGTTTTTCTCACACCGTAATAATTTTTTTTGTCTTTAAATTTGTTTTCAACGAATATCAGAATATTTGGCTTAATTTTATTAATGGTATTCATATAATCGTAGAAGTTAACGAAGTGTGTATTTTTTTAAGTTTACACACCCCGTTATATGAACGCACCTGTAAATAGCCTCGAAAAGTTGTCAGTCGGCGATGGTTAGATGTGTTCACTAAACGCAAAATGAGTAATAACTTTACAAAAAAAACATATAAAATTATAGAAATTGTTCAAATTTATTTTATTTTACCTCTTCCATATTTTTATTTTTCTTTTGGCGGCTGACAGCTGATTCAATGAGTTTGAGCATTGAGTTTACGAGCATTTACGCACCGAAATCAGTTGATAAATTTACGAAGTTTGCGTAAACTTCTTTCGATACAAATTTTGACAGTTCATTTACGCACTTCGTAAATTTACGCGTTTATGAGCTTTACACGCTGTATACACGATTACATGAATACCATTATTGTTATTTTCAAACCCTTTGAAATTGTTAATAGATATTTTCGATGACTGGTAAGGTAAGTGGCTATAATTCCGTGGTACTAAGGATTTTTCTGACTTTGTACTCCTCCCACGTTGAAACAAAAAAGTTAAACCTGAAAAATCGAATTGTTCCTATTTAATTGATTAATTTTGTTTAATTTCCAATTGCCAAAATTCGAAAATAACTAATAATATTTTTATAATAATTAAAATTAATGACTAACTCAGATGCCCCTAATTCCGTGGCAAAAAATTTCATGATGTACATAACTCCGTGGGAAATTGTCCCTAATTCCGTGGTATGAAGCAAGCCACATATTTCATTGCTAAAAATGTAAGATAAACTTAATTATTGCATTCAAAAACAATTTGTTATCAAGCAACAAAATAGGTTTTAAGGTTTTTATATTTATTTATTAAAATTTATACTTTTTCGCTTCTTTTAAAAGGTTTTTTTTTGTTTTTTTAAAATGCATATGCTTTGAGCTCTAAAACAAACTAAAAATTTAATTCAGTTATACTTTTTTGTTTGTATAAATAAATAACATATAAATTAAAAATTTTAATTCAATATAATTTTTTTTTTTTTATTAGAAGTTCTTGAGAACTTTAACAATTTATAAATAAAATTGCTTTCAGTAAAAATAAAGCCAAAAACTTTCATTTTATAGTTTTTAGTTTTATCCTTTTTTTTATTTTATTTCTTTTTTTGTTTTTTTAGTGTTTTTGACTAAAATAAGTTCTTAAGAACTTTAAGAACCTATACAGAAAATAGAAATATAAATGAAAATTAAAAAAAAATTGAAGTTTAAAAATTTCATTCAGTATTTTTATACCTTTCATGAGCATGAAATGGTATTATAACTTTGGTCCGATGTTTGCAAGTATGAGAAGAAGAAGAGATAGACCCACCATTAAGTATACCGAAATGATCAGGGCGACGAGCTGAGTTGATTTAGCCATGTCCGTCTGTCCGTCCGTCCGTCCGTCCGTCCGTCTGTCCGTCTGTCCGTCCGTCTGTTTGAACGCAAACTAGTCCCTCAATTTTAGAGATATCTCGATGAAATTTTGCAAGCAGGCGCCATTTTGCATAGGATTAATCATTTGTCGGAACCAGCAAGATCGGAACGATACAACGCATAGCTCCCATACAATCGATTGTTCCGATAAACGGGTTTTGGCCTCTAACTCTTGCAATTAAAAAGCTATTAGAGCGAAATTCCGCAGGTTTAGTACATACTATATAAGTAATGTGTGTAGTGAAAATCACCTGGATCGGACCAACAAAACATATAGCTCCCATATAATCGATAGTTTCGATAAATGGGTTTTGGCCTCTAACTCTTGCAATTAAAAAGCTATTAGAGCGAAATCACCTGGATCGGACCAACATAACATATAGCTCCCATATAATCGATAGTTTCGATAAATGGGTTTCGGGCTATAAATTTTTCAAATAGAAAGCTAGAAACGTAGAATTTTGCAGGTTTGGTACTTATTATATGAGTGATGTGTGTAGTGAAAATCATACAGATCGGACTTACATAACATATAGCTCCCATATTACCGATTGCTCCGATATATGTGGTTTGGCTATGTATTTTTAAATTAACAGTTTTGGAGAGTTTGTGAGTAATTGTAAGTAAGGAGCGGACACTGAGAAAAGTTGTGCATATTCATGAAAGGTATAAAGACTTCGGCACAGCCGAAGACAGCCCTTTCCTTACTTGTTATACCTAGTAGTGCTTCGCACACAAGGTATATTAACTTCATTGGCCTAACGGTAGTATGTAACGGCATAAACGAATCGAGATAGATATTGACTTATATATATCAAAATGTTCAGGAGGAGAAGAGAAATTGATTGGGCCATGTCCGTCCGTCCGTCCGTCCGTCCGTCCGTCCGTCCGTCCGTCCGTCCGTCCGTCCGTCCGTCCGTCCGTCTGTGAACACGATAACTTGAGTAAATCTTGAGATATCTCTGTGAAACTTTGTATGCAGGTTCCTTTTTACATATCTCTGAACGGTATTGAAAATAGGCAAAATCGGTTAAAAGCCACGCCCACTTTCTATATATATAATATTTTCGAAAATACAAAAAGAGTGATTATTCAGTACATAATACACCTATAAGGATAAAATTTGGTGTGTACCTTACCGTTAAGGCAAAAAAAAAATTTGTGAAGAAATTTTTAAGAAAGGGCGTGGCACCGCCCACTTTTGATTAAGTCAAATTTGGAAATATTATTAATCATAAATCAAAAACCGCTCAAGATAGCAAAATAAAATTCAGCACACATATTTATATTAATACAGGCAATATTTCGAAAAAAAATTAGCGAAATCGGATTAGGTCCACGCCCAATTTTATACGAAAGATTTTGAAAAGGATCATGGATATATTGAATATGCTACAACTTTGCTTAAACTAGCTGTATATCATTTCTATTTCACCTCTAAAGTGTTCGTGGGCAAAGAAAGTCGAAAGCACAAAATTTTTGGAAAATGGGCGTGGCCCCGCCCCTTTATGGGGAATTATTCCACAAAACTTTCCATGCCATAACTCCGGTAAAAATTGATTTATTAAAACGATATTTGAAGAAAGTGTTCAACATATAAAGCTAACTCTTTGCGGAAAAAATAAACAAAATCGGTGAACGGACACGCCCACTTTTTGAACATAGTTCTAAAATATTTCTTCGTAAAATTAAAATCGCGATATTTCCATAATTGTATAAGTTATATAAATAAGATCTTACACACATATTAGCCTTTTTAAACAAAACTAAACTGTAAAAAAATTTTGTGGATTTTGGTGAAGTAGGCGTGGCGCCTCCCACTTTTTAGCATAAAAGCTCTGCTATTTTCAAAAGCGATTGGTTGGAATTTCAAGAATGTATTTCAATGAAATTTTGTGAGATGCTTCCCAATAGTATGTAGTATACTCCTGCCAAAAATTACGCAAATCGAATAACAAACAAGCAAGATTTACGGGCAAGTAGTTAACACCCTACTGCCTTTTTTATACCTAGTAGTGCTTCGCACACAAGGTATATTAACTTCATTGGCCTAACGGTAGTATGTAACGGCATAAACGAATCGAGATAGATATTGACTTATATATATCAAAATGTTCAGGAGGAAAAGAGAAATTGATTGAGCCATGTCCGTCCGTCCGTCCGTCCGTCCGTCCGTCCGTCTGTGAACACGATAACTTGAGTAAATCTTGAGATATCTCAATGAAATTTGGTATGCAGGTTCCTTTTCACTTATCTCGGAGTGCTATTGAAAATAGGCAAAATCGGTTAAAAGCCACGCCCACTTTCTATATATATAATATTTTCGAAAATACAAAAAGAGTGATTATTCAGTACATGATAAACCTATAAGGATAAAATTTGGTGTGCACTTTAGCGTTAAGGCAAAAAATAAATTTTTGAAGAAATTTTTAAAAAGGGGCGTGGCACCGCCCACTTTTGATTAAGTCAAGTTTGGAAATATTATTAGTCATAAATCAAAAACCGCTCAAGATAGCAAAATAAAATTCAGCACACATATTTATATTAATACAAGCAATATTTCGAAAAAAAATTATTTAAATCGGGTTAGGTCCACGCCCAATTTTATACGAAAGATTTTGAAAAGGATCATAGATATATTGAATATGCTATAACTTTGCTGAAACTACTTGTGTATCATTTCTATTTCACTTCTAAAGTGTTCGTGGGCAAAGAAAGTCGAAAGCACAAAATTTTTGGAAAATGGGCGTGGCCCCGCCCCTTAATGGGGGATTATTCCAAAAAACTTTTCATGCCATAACTCTGGTAAAAATTGACTAAAGCTAACTCTTTGCTGTAAAAATAAACAAAATTGGTGAACGGACACGCCCACTTTTTGAACACAGTTCTAAAAAATTTCTTCGTATAATTAAAATCGCGATATTTCCTTAATTTTATAAGTTATATAA
Source organism: Sphenella marginata (assembly GCA_951509765.1). Taxonomy (NCBI): domain Eukaryota; kingdom Metazoa; phylum Arthropoda; class Insecta; order Diptera; family Tephritidae; genus Sphenella; species Sphenella marginata. Next base: position 44,220,834 of record OX608079.1, on the reverse strand, counting down.
ATAAGATTTTACACACATAACAAGCTTTTTAAGCAAAACTGAACTGTATAAAAATTTTGTGGATTTTGGTGAAGTAGGCGTGGCGCCGCCCACTTTTTAGCATAAAAGGTCAGCTATTTTCAAAAGCAATTGCTTGAAATTTCAAGAAGGTATTTAAATGAAAGTTAGTGAGATGCTTCTTAATAGTATATAGTATACTCCTGCCAAAAATTACGCAAATCGGATAGCAAACACGCAAAATATACTGACAAGTAGTTAACACCCTACTGCCTTTTTATACCTAGTAGTGCTTCGCACACAAGGTATATTAACTTCATTGGCCTAACGGTAGTATGTAACGGCATAAACGAATCGAGATAGATATTGACTTATATATATCAAAATGTTCAGGAGGAGAAGAGAAATTGATTGAGCCATGTCCGTCCGTCCGTCCGTCCGTCCGTCCGTCTGTGAACACGATAACTTGAGTAAATCTTGAGATATCTCAATGAAACTTTGTATGCAGGTTCCTTTTTACATATCTCTGAACGGTATTGAAAATAGGCAAAATCGGTTAAAAGCCACGCCCACTTTCTATATATATAATATTTTCGAAAATACAAAAAGAGTGATTATTCAGTACATAATACACCTATAAGGATAAAATTTGGTGCGTACCTTACCGTTAAAGCAAAAAATAAATTTGTGAAGAAATTTTTAAAAAAGGGCGTGGCACCGCCCACTTTTGATTAAGTCAAATTTGGAAATATTATTAATCATAAATCAAAAACCGCTCAAGATAGCAAAATAAAATTCAGCACACATATTTATATTAATACAGGCAATATTTCGAAAAAAAATTAGCGAAATCGGATTAGGTCCACGCCCAATTTTATACGAAAGATTTTGAAAAGGATCATGGATATATTGAATATGCTATAACTTTGCTTAAACTAGCTGTATATCATTTCTATTTCACCTCTAAAGTGTTCGTGGGAAAAGAAAGTCGAAAGCACAAAATTTTTGGAAAATGGGCGTGGCCCCGCCCCTTTATGGGGGATTATTCCACAAAACTTTCCATGCCATAACTCCGGTAAAAATTGATTTATTAAAACGATATTTGAAGAAAGTGTTCAACATATAAAGCTAACTCTTTGCTGAAAAAATAAACAAAATCGGTGAACGGACACGCCCACTTTTTGAACATAGTTCTAAAATATTTCTTCGTAAAATTAAAATCGCGATATTTCCATAATTGTATAAGTTATATAAATAAGATTTTACACACATAATAAGCCTTTTAAGCAAAACTGAACTGTACAAAAATTGTGTGGATTTTGGTGAAGTAGGCGTGGCGCCGCCCACTTTTTAGCATAAAAGCTCTGCTAATTTCAAAAGCGATTGCTTGAAATTTCAAGAATGTATTTCAATGAAATTTTGTGAGAGGGTTCCCAATAGTATGTAGTATACTCCTGCCAAAAATTACGCAAATCGAATAACAAACAAGCAAGATTTACGGGCAAGTAGTTAACACCCTACTGCCTTTTTTTTATTTTCATACCTTTCATGAACATGAGGAAAGGTATTTATATTTTGTTATTTAGTAATAATTTAATTGATCACTCACAACAGAAGTGTTTTTATCGAAAACAATCAGTTGCCTTTATAACAAATTTTCAGGTATGTATTAAAATAGACCTGAGTAAATTAGGATACCAAAACAGATCACTACTAGGTATTTAATGTTCGGTTACACCCGAACTTAGACTTCCTTACTAGTTTTTCTTTGTTTTTATATATTTTGTTTGTTTTGTTTCATTTTTGTTTCCTTCGTGTTTTTTTAATTTTTTTTCTGTGTGTTTTTTGTTTCTGTAACAAAACATGTATATAAAAAAACAAAACAACATATGTATAAAAAAAATAAATAAAACTGTATTCAATAATGAAGTAAAAAAATTGCATTCAATGTTTTTTTTCTTTGTTTTCTTTTTTGTTCTTTTATTTTTTTGGTTTTTTTTTAAATTTTTTTAATTTTTTTTTTATTTTTTTATATTTTTTTATTTTTTTTATTTTTCGTCTAGCTACTGCAACGTAAATGCGTAGCATACCACGGAATAAGGGACATTGTACAATTTAGTGGTACATAAATTCGTGGTAGCGATTTAAAGGGCAAATCAATAATTTTATTATTATTTCTATTTTTTATTACAAATATGCATTCAAAATAACGGTAGGGAACTTAAAAGCTTCATCATATTTTTAGTCTTTATTAGAAAATATCGAATTAATAAAAATTCAATAATGTCAACATTTCGTTAAAATATTGTGTGCCACAGATTTTTCCAGGTCATATATTCACGAACAGGTGAATCAAATTATACCACGGAATTACGTCAAGATCTTCTTTGGGGCTTTATTTAATGATTAAACGACTTTTTGGAGTAGGGTTTCTTATAAAAAGTTTACTATGATAAAGAAAAAAAAAGTGTTAAATTACCCTAATTCCGTGGTACCCACGGAATTACGTACATTGAAAAACGAAATGTGTACCTAATTCCGTGGATCAGAAATAATGAATTAAAAGTAAAAAAAACTATTTCAATGTATATGGTGGTTATAAAAAATAGTTAAAAAATGTTCATTGAGCACCTAAATGTAATAATTATGAAACAAAAGTATACGGTTAAAATTTTACAGCCTTAAGAATTTTCATTGGACTCCTTAACATTTTGCTTAAGACACCGTCATACAAAACACTTTTTCTCTAGACTAACAACTTTTGATCGTGTAATATAAAATAAATATAGCCTAGAAAACAAAAAAGTATATCGATTTGTATCTCTTAAAGATAGATCTTTATAATTGCATTTTTAATTTAACTAAAATTTCTTCTAATTCCTTATTTGGCATAAAAAATCGAAATACCACGGAATAAGGTACTACCACGGAATTATAGCCACTTACCTTAATTAGTAAAGGTTAAATAGAATTATTGCGATTGATCCGCTCCCGATGACGGCTGCTACGTGACTGCTGGTACACAACAAGGGCCGTTTAGAAGTCCACGCAAGTGGGGAAAGTTTCTGATCGACTCATATAGGGACGGTTAAAAAACTGTTGAGAATTTCACCGGTTCCCATGATGTGTTATTTTCCTTGGTATGCATTTTTGTTAGTTCGAGTTATTCCAGATTATTGTAGTGCTACGTTACATAGCTTTGTTAATGTCGCGTATAAGCTACTATCAAGCGTATTGTTCGAAGTGTATATTTGTTAAATAAATAATATAAAGATATAAACTGAAAACTAATTACACAAGTATACACGGTTTTGGATCTGGGCAATTAAAGTGGTTTTTATGTCAATTTATGACGCTGAATCCGAATCTGCATTCCGTTTGTAAGATTGATTTAAGATTTCGATTTTCGGTAATTTTGTGTTTTTTTAAGTATCACTTCATTCAAAAAATCGTTTCGCTCATTTTACAAAAGCGACGAACGGAAGCAATAGCTTGTTCGAAAGGAAATTAAAATACGCTTCTAACGACGTGTAATATGTATGGAAAGATCAAACCATCGTTGAGCAATAGCGAAATTTGGTCGAATTTTTACGATTTTTGAAAAAATTTTCATTTTAAAAATGGTTTTTTTGTACGAAGTTGTGAAAATCAGGATAATTTTTTTCCCCTAAAATTAGTGTTTTTAATAGCAAACACTTTTAGCAAAATATTAGGTAGATCCAGCAAAAACTCGTCTTTCAATTTTGGCTAGATCTTGATGTAACCGCTCTCCCTGTTCGTCGCTCGTATCACCCAAGTTTTCGAGAAAGAATCTTTCGATAATTTTCCAACATATCGCCAATAATTTCCCCAAAATTAGGGGATTTGTGATTACCAAGAAAGTGGTGAACGATATTTTGAAAAGATGCCCACGCGGCTGCTTCATCGGGCGTTAAACATTTTGTAAATTCTTTATCAGCCATTAGTTTTCTAAAATCAGGTCCCACAAATATTCCTTCTTTGATTTTTGCATATGACAATTTAGGAAACAACTTGTCTAAGTACTGAAAAGCCGGTTCTTCACGGTTTAATGCTTTGACGAAGTTCTTTATAAGGCCAAGTTTAATGTGAAGAGGTGGCAGGAAAATGTCTTGTGGATTTACAAGTGGTTCAGCGGAGACGTTTTGCTGTCCAGACTCATATTTTGTACGACTTTGCCATTCTTTCCTCACATAATGATGTTCAGTTGCACGGTTATCCCACAAGCATTAGAAACAACAAAATTTGGTGAATCCAGATTGCATCCCAGTTAAGATGCCAATAACCTGTTGAAATAATATAAAAAATAAGTGTTTTCGATTTAATTGGCATTAATGTTTATACCTTTAGATCACCACATATTTTCCATTTATGATCATTGTATTTGATGAAGCTCAGGATCTTCCGCATTGTTTCGTAGTATTCCTTCGTTTGTACTGCATGAGCAATCGGAATAGATGGTTTGTTATTCCCGTTGTGGAGAAGAACAGCTTTTAGGCTGTATTTGGAACCATCAATGAATAAACGCCATTCGTTTCGATCGTATGGAGCATTAATTTCATTAAATAAACCATTAATATCGTTACAGAAACTTATGTTCTCTTCTTTTTTGAAGAACGGTCGAAGTGCCTCATTTCTGTTTCTGTATACAGTAACTTGTGTTCGAGAGTCTAGATTTTCCATTGCTGCAGCCGTGATGCTAGCAACTCTGCTTTTTGTTTGGACAAACTCAAGTCACGAATCAAATCGCTTAGTTCATCTTGCGAAATTAAATGTGGCCCTTCCATGACAAAGTCGCTTTCACACTTTCCAGGACGTTTGCACTTATACCTCGATAAACTGGCAATGGATCATTAGCAGTACGTGGAACAAAACAGAAGTAGAAATCATCTTCATGGTTCTTAGGTTCTCTCCAGAGCGCTGGCTTTGAAACGGAAAAGTACTCACGTTCTCCCAATGACCACTTATACAGCTTTGTTTTGCATGTGTTATAAATAAAATTCGGTCTCCATGACTTATGAGTGTCTGCTACTCTGAAACCAAAGTAGTGCAGATACGCATCTTTGAGCGCATTTTCTATTATTTTGCCACTTTTTTTAATCATATAACCACCACAAACGTAACAAAAACACTTTGGATCAACTTTGCAACACTGGTGTTGATGGTTTAGAATATATTTAAATTCTGAGTCTTAAACTATTTTACATTTGCTTATATACTAAATCTTAAAACTATGTTCCTAAACGTTCCTAATGTTCTATTGATTCTATTGTTTGTTTGTTCAAGGGCATTGCTTGAATATTAAGAAACCATCTGTTTTGTATGAGGGTTGTTTATACTTATCTTTCCTCAAGTGGACTGTACGTGTGTACATATGTGTGTATGTGTGATAGGTTTAGGTACCTTATCCTGTTTGTTTTTTAAGTATGTATGTATGACAATATTATCTTAAATTCTAGTGGACTGTATAGATTTACTTATTTTAGAGTGGCTTAGTTATATGTTCATTCTTTTATGACAATTCTGCCATTTTTACTTACTTATCAAGCAGTGCCACGATTTAAAATCTGCTATAACAGCACAATGGTGATATCATGCGAGATTTCGGATACTAGAATCAATCTTGAAAAACTGAATGCAGATTCGAATAGAGCATATCAAAAATATAGTTAAGAATCGCTCTTATCTGCTCAGATCCAAAAGTTGACTTGAATTTGTAAAATTGTGTTATTTTCTTCACATTTTTTGAGACTCTACACGGAGCGCAAACGTTAATAAATTCAATGAATTTGGACATTGTTTCAATGAAATATTTCATTAAAAACGTGCCAACGTACAAGTTCATACAAATTTAATGATCGATATTCATAAACTGTAAAATTTATGACCGCAATTTATGATTATGAAAAAATTAACGAACGGGTTCATAAAATGTAATAAACTACAATGAACTGGTTTATAAAAATCAATGAAATTTTTCATAAATTTTATGAATTTATCTGTAGTCTTAAATGAACGTATTCATGGATTGTATGAATTTATTCGTAGATTTTAATGGATTTTTTTTCATAGATTCTAATGAAAAGGTTCATAAGTTTTATGAATTTTTATCAATAATTTGCACCCCCCAAAAAATTCAGCGAAATCCTTTATTCGTTTATAAGTTCACTTTATTACAATAGTAATTTATATGCATGTACATAGATATGTATATAGGTATATAGCAAACACGGTTAAAATTTTTAACCCTAAATAAACTAGTACAAAATTAAAAATGGTTTTAATTGTAAATTATTTGTATAACTATAATTATAGTAAACCGTTTTAAAATAATTAAAAATTATAGTTAAAATATTGTGCAAAATTTGGGAAAATTCCTCGAATTTTCATAAAAATTTCGAATTTTTTATCAAGAATTTAGAAAAAAATAAAAATTTTCTTGAATTTTACACAAACTTTTTCACTTTAATGAGAACTATTATCATTTAAACTATAGCTATAACAGAAACCATACAAATTAAAGTGAAAAAGTTTGTGTAAAATTCAAGAAAATATTTTCCAAAAAATTTTATTTTTTTCTACTTTCTTGATAAAAAATTCGAAATTTTTCTGAAAGTTCGAGGAATTTTCCCAAATTTTACACCATATTTTTAGCTATAGTTTTTAATTATTTGAAAATAGTTTACTATAACACTGGTTTACAGCCAAAATGCACCAGAGACGCCATAGTGAAATTCCTATGTAAAATCACCTCCTAATTCCGAAAATCAAGGTTATTTTTACTTGAATGGTACCGTTTTTGAGATATTTACGATTTACCGTTATTCCAAAAAACAAAAAAGATGGCTCCACTTAATCGTGTATATCTCAAGAACAAATTGAGCTATTCGAAAACGGTTTGAAAATTTTGAAAGCTTATAAAATTTACTATAATCAGTACATACAACACTTTTTGCTAGGTCCTGCAGATTCAAACATAGTGAACAATCATTACGGATTTTTTAAATTTTTTTTGTAAAAATATAAAAAAATTTGTACTTTGATAGAAAGCATCTCGAAAACTGTTTGTTTTTTTGCAGATATTTTTTCCCCCCTCTAAGCTCTGTTTTATTACAAAAAAACCAAGCTATCAGTGAACAAAATCGATGAACTAATACAAAAGTTATAAGCATTCAAGTAAATATATCCATTTAATACTTAACTACCCTACAAATAATAGCATATGTACATTAAGCTGTTCGTTAAGAAAAAATTTTTTTTTCGCCAGGCGGAATATGATGCGTTATGCTGTAAAAATAAGCTGTGCAAAATTTCACTCGAATTGGATAACTCTTAGAACTGGCGCGTTGCATTTGAAAATTTTAAAAACCATATGCACTCAGGTTGCAGCAGATCATATAAAAAACTTGATAGCCGTAAACTTGGTTCACATTTATCACGTGAAAAAACATGCAGATTACGATTCTAAAGACAAAAATTTAAAAAAAGCCATAGGTTTTGAGATTTCGCGTAGTTATCGTTTCTTACAAAGTCAGAAAACACCATTTTCGTATTGTTCAAAAAATCTCCAGTTCTACATATCCGATGAAAAAACTTTTTTCATCTTATTAAAGATCTTTCATTGCCGTAACAACCTACCATATAAATCTTTCCAATTAGATTATGAGTTTAAGAGTTATTTGCAAATGCATTTCAGAAATCAGACACATTTTCCATCAGCTTCGTCATTAACATTAAATAACACTTAGAAGCACCAACCTGTTTGCATTTTTTTTGATGTAGTATTAGAGATGGATCTACTACAAATAATATATGTTGAAACCATTTCCAAATCGGTTAACAAATATAAAAGTTATAGCAAGTTTATCAAGTGCTATTTTTTCATTCGGTATATCGATACTGTATTTTCAAAAATAATCGAAAAACTTGTTTGAATTCTTCAACTGAATTTTAACTAAACTTTCAAATAAATTTTTCGATTGGATCTGAAAATACAGTATCGATATACCGAATGAAAAAATAGCACTTGATAAACTTGCTATAAGTTTTATATTTGTTAACCGATTTGGAAATGGTTTCAACATATATTATTTGTAGTAGATCCATCTCTAATACTACATCAAAAAAAATGCAAACAGGTTGGTGCTTCTAAGTGTTATTTAATGTTAATGACGAAGCTGATGGAAAATGTGTCTGATTTCTGAAATGCATTTGCAAATAACTCTTAAACTCATAATCTAATTGGAAAGATTTATATGGTAGGTTGTTACGGCAATGAAAGATCTTTAATAAGATGAAAAAAGTTTTTTCATCGGATATGTAGAACTGGAGATTTTTTGAACAATACGAAAATGGTGTTTTCTGACTTTGTAAGAAACGATAACTTCGCGAAATCTCAAAACCTATGGCTTTTTTTAAATTTTTGTCTTTAGAATCGTAATCTGCATGTTTTTTCACGTGATAAATATGAACCAAGTTTACGGCTATCAAGTTTTTTATATGATCTGCTGCAACCTGAGTGCATATGGTTTTTAAAATTTTCAAATGCAACGCGCCAGTTCTAAGAGTTATCCAATTCGAGTGAAATTTTGCACAGCTTATTTTTACAGCATAACGCATCATATTCCGCCCGGCGAACTTACAATTTGCAAAAAAAATTTAAATAACGAACAGCTTAATGTACATATGAGCCCTTTAAAGCACAAGTGGTATAACTCCACTTTTTTTTTTTTTAGTTAGGCATGGTACTGTATGGAGAAAAATGTATTCTATTTAATGCAATAACGTGGTAGCTTCTAGTTCCCATAGCATCCTCATAAAAAGCAGAAATTACCTTTGGGGTCACTCCTGGTCCACGTTTTGGTTAATATTTTCGGAGCGGACTCACCTATGTACCTGAAAACCCCTCCTTTTTAAAACCCCAAGCAACCCCTTTAATTTGATACCCATATCGCATAAAGACCTTCTAAGGTAACCCCGTCTCACATTTTGACCGATATCTCGAAATGTCGTATAATTTTTAAACTTTTTTTAACCTAGAATCATGCCGAGCATCTAGAGAGTTAAAGTTTGAAAATTTCATTAAAATCGGTAGAAAGGTTTGCAATTAGAAAACGAAACAGATTTCAAACTATGTTTAAGTTAAATGAAATCTTAAAATCGTTAACGGCACAAGTGGTATAATTAATTTTCGGTGCTCGATAAAACAAGAGTTAATGGACAAAAATTTTGAAAAACATCAATTTAAGTTAAAGAAGACCTTTTTCTGAAGTTTTATTGAAAAAAGTAGTCCAAAAGTTCAATACTGACTTTTATATACAACTTTTAGCAAACCCTTTAATATCTCGATAGAAGAAAAAGTGGAGTTATACCACTTGTGCTTTAGAGGGCTCATATGGTTCTGTCTTAACTCTATGATCTTATTTTATAATTGAAAAAGTTATGTGTCTTGTTTTGACGCTTATTCAGAATACTTGATACCGACTTTCAATCACTTTCATTTGCTGGTGAAACCTTTCGCCATGCTCGTCACTTTCGGCGCCAAGATTTTAAAATTTAAGTGGGAGTGTAAGAAATGAATTTTTAAAGACATATTTACTCCTGAAAGAAAATAAAAAAGTAAATTAGATAAATACATAAGTGACACATTAGTATATAATTTTCTTAGACTGGATTTATCTTTCAATTCAGAACAAATTTTTTGTTTATATTTTTCCCGTTCTTGTTTGTTCGGAACTGGACGATGAATTCAGATTTATGGCTATATATTCTCATGTAAATTTAGGTAATATATAATTTATTATAATATGTTTTTTTATTTACCCATTTCCGCATAGTTTTTGATTAAGTCGTTCACTATCATCTCGTAGTTAGGACTTTTGTGTTTGCCTAAAAAAGAAGTAACGACCTTTTCAAAAGAATCCCACGCTGCTGCCTCCACTGGTGACAATAGTTCTTTGAAATGGTTATTGGTCATCATTTTCCTTATTTGCGGTCCCACAAAAATGCCTTCCTTTATTTTTGCTTCTGAAATCTCTGGGAAGATTGTCTTCAAATGATGAAAAGCTTCGCCTTCTTTTTTCCTTCTTTATAAGTGGAGAGTATTTTATGTTATCTACCCCAACTTGAAACTCGATTCGTTCTGGCCAATCCTTTATGATGTAGTGGTCTTGACGAGCTCAGCTATCCCATTTGCATAGAAAGCAACAGTATTTTGTGTATCCACTTTGTAGACCACATAGCATTCCAACGACTTTAAGATCGGCACATATTTTCCAATCATGTTCTTCGTATTTGATTAACTTGAGCAATTTTTGCATTATTTCATATGTTTCCTTCGTATTTACTGCATGCGCGATCGGGATAGATGGCTTTTGGTTGCCAATATGCAATAATACGGCCTTTAAACTTAATTTATTGCCGTCTATGAACAATCGCCACTCTTTTGAATCATATGGTTCACCAAATTGTTTGAATAGACCAGCAATGTCTTTGCAGTAACAAAGCCTGTCCTCCTTCGTATAGTACTTGAAAAATTCTTCATGACGAGTTCTATAATATGTTACCTTAACATTGGAGGATGGGTCCGCGTGTAGAAGTCCACGTAAGTGGGGAAAGTTTCTGATCGCCATTCACTTGGGAATGGCCAGAGCGATTCTTTTGCATGCGGTCCAAGCAGCTCACTACTTCCGGGCGCTTGCGTCCAAGTATCCTCTGGGTAGCCACCGAACACCCGTTTGGTGGTGAGCTAAACGTGAGAAGGCGACAACCTGGCAAGGCCACTCCGACATAATTGGTTTAAGGGCTTATCAGGGGTTTACAAGCAGCGTCTGATCACCTAGTGGTGCGGCTGTAAGCGGGCGTCTGTCTTGGATCAAGCGGCTCGCTATATAAACGTGCACTTAAATTACAACCTCCCGTGGAACGGGTTGTGCGTTGGGTTTGGGACCCACCACATAAAACAACGTACCAATGAAATTCAAAAAAGCCTCGGATATGAGAACCCCCTTTTTAGATGACGACACACGCAAACGAAACAAGGACTACGATTTAAGGGCATGCACCTGGAATGTCCGGTCCCTCAATGGGGAAGGTGCCGCTGCCCGGTTGGTTGAGGCCCTGAGGAAGGCTAAAGCTGACATCACCGCCATACAGGAGATGCGATGGACGGGGCAAGGTAATATGAACAAACCACCTTGCAACATTTACTGGAGTGGGCATGTCGACAAGCGCAGATTTGGCGTGGGATTTGTGGTGGGAGAGAGACTCCGTAATCGAGTACTGTCGTTCACACCCGTGAATGAGCGTCTCGCTACAATCCGCGTAAAAGTACGATTCTTTAACATCTCGTTTATCTGCGCCCACGCTCCGACGGAAGAGAAAGACGACGTGGAAAAGGATGCATTCTACGAGCGCCTGGAGGAAACTTACGAGCGCTGCCCCCGTCATGACATCAAAGTCGTGATTGGTGACTTTAACGCCAGGGTGGGCAAAGAGGGTGTATTTGGACCCACAGTCGGGAAGTTCAGCCTGCACGACCAGACTTCGCCAAATGGATACAGGCTGATCGACTTCGCCGGTGCCCGAAACATGGTCATTGCCAGCACCAGGTTTATGCACAAGAAGATCCATCAGGCTACATGGCTGTCTCCCGATCGAAGAACGCGAAACCAGATCGACCAAATTGTGATAGACGGACGGCATGCTTCTAGCGTTTTAGATGTTCGCACAATAAGAGGTCCAAACATCGACTCCGATCACTACCTAGTAGCAGCTAAGATTCGTACCCGCCTCTGTACGACAAAACAGGTGCAACAGAAAACGCAAGGAAAGCTGGACGTCGAAAAGCTGCAATCGCAACAGACCGCCAATGATTTTGCAGACCGACTCTCACACCTGCTCTCTGAGAGCACAATTCAACCCAGTGGAATGCATGAGCAGTGGGAGCACATCACAGGAGCACTCCGTACCGCAGCCGAAGAAGTAATTGGATTCCGGCGAACGAGAAGAAACAGCTGGTACGATGATGAAGAGTGCCGAGCTGCAACGAAAAGAAAGAACGAAGCCTACAAGGCAACGCTAAGATCGAGTGCAACAAGGAGTGTGTGTGAACACTACCGCGAGTTGAAAAGGGAAGCGAGGCGACTTTTCCGGGCAAAAAAAAGAGAGGCAGAAAAGCGTGAAATCAATGAGCTTGAGATGCTAGCCAATGGGAATAATGCCCGAAAATTCTATCAAAAAATTCGACGAATGACGGAAGGTTTCAAGCCCGGGGCAAATTCCTGTAAGAACGAGAACGGCGACCTGGTGACTGATGTTCAGAGAATACTAGAGATATGGAGGGATCACTTCTCTGCCCTTTTAAATGGAGAAATTGAGCAAGAAACCAGAGAAGAGCTCGAACCCGAACCCACAATCGAAGACGACGAAATTGACGTCCCAGAACCCGACTATAATGAGGTGCGAATAGCAATATCCCGGTTAAAAAACAATAAAGCAGCTGGCGCTGATGGTTTGCCTGCTGAGCTATTCAAGCATGGCGGCGAGGAGCTGGTAAGGCGTATGCACCAGCTTCTGTGCAGAATATGGTCGGATGAATGCATGCCCGAAGATTGGAATCTAAGTGTTCTTTGCCCAATCCACAAAAAAGGTGATCCTGCAAACTGCACCAACTACCGCGGAATCAGCCTTTTGAATATCGCATATAAGGTCTTGTCAAGCGTATTGTGCGAACGATTGAAGCCTGACGTGAACAGACTGATTGGACCTTATCAGTGTGGCTTCAGACCTGGAAAATCTACCATCGACCAGATTTTTACAATACGTCAAATCCTGGAGAAAACCCGTGAGAAAAGAATCGACACACACCACCTCTTTGTTGATTTTAAAGCCGCTTTCGATAGCACGAAAAGGAGCTGCCTATATGCCGCTATGTCTGAATTTGGTTTCCCCGCAAAACTTATACGGCTTTGCAAAATGACATTGAGCAACACCACCAGCTCAGTCAGAATTGGGAAGGACCTCTCCGAGCCGTTTGAAACTAAACGAGGTTTCAGACAAGGTGACCCCCTATCGTGCGATTTCTTTAATTTGATGTTGGAGAAAATAATACAATCTGCAGAACTCAACCGCGCTGGAACAATATTCTATAAAAGCGTGCAACTGTTAGCATATGCTGACGACATTGACATTATCGGCCTTAACAACCGTGCCGTAACCTCTGCGTACTCCAAACTAGAAAAAGAAGCGGAAAAAATGGGTTTGGTGGTGAACGAAGGCAAAACGAAGTACATGCTGTCATCAAGCAAAGAGTCAGCGCATTCGCGCCTTGGCACCCACGCCACTGCTGGCACCAAAAAGTTCGAAATAGTGAAGGACTTCGTTTACCTTGGATCCAGCATAAACTCCAACAATAATGCCAGCCTAGAAATCCAACGAAGAATTGCTCTTGCAAATAAATGCTACTTTGGACTGAGTAGGCAATTGAAAAGTAAAGTCCTCTCTCGACGCACGAAAATCACACTCTACAAGTCACTCATCGCTCCCGTCCTGCTATATGGTGCAGAGGCGTGGACACTAACAACATCTGACGAGGCTGCATTGGGAGTATTCGAGAGAAAAGTTCTGCGAAAGATTTATGGGCCTCTACGCGTTGGCGACGGCGAGTACCGAAGAAGATTTAATGATGAGTTGTATGAGCTTTACGCAGACGTCGACATAGTACAGCGCATTAAAACACAGCGGCTTCGCTGGCTAGGCCACGTCGTGCGAATGAACGAAGACGCTCCAGCCCAGAAGGTATACTTATCGGCACCCGCCGGTGGAAGCAGAGGAAGAGGAAGACCACCACTCCGATGGAAGGACCAAGTGGAGACCGACCTGCGATCTCGTGGGGTCTCCAATTGGCGCCAGTTGGCGCAAAGAAGAAATGACTGGCGAGCTATGTTGGACGGTCAAAATCGCTCAGGCGGTTAGATGGCCATTTAAAGAAGAAGAACATCGGATGAAACAAATTTAAATTGTTGCATTCGAGAGGCGTGTAGTTCGGCCTTTTCCTTTGACAATTCCAAATCCCTTATCCAATCATTGAGTTGTGCTTGTGACAAAGAATTTCTTTCGTTTTCCGTTTGAAATTCAGTACAACATGATGCCGCGTAATCAGATACTACTGTTGACAATGAAACTGGAGCCGGAACTAAAGTTAAATTTGATTCTGGCAATGTCGCTTCTGTTGAAATTAGTTCTGGTACTGACACTGTAGATACGCTCGCATAGGTTACTTTCCTGGACTTTGTAGTACAAATATAGCAGTCCGTTGAATGGCAAGTTGGTTCCCTCCACTTCATTGGTGTAATAAATTTCACACGTCGCCTAAATAGATAGTTTCAGAAATTAGTCAGCTATGCATTAAAAGGGAACAAATTCCTAATTTTTACAACGTACCTTTTTGTTCCGGTTTCCGAAGAAATCAATTCGACTCGGCATGTGGTGCACACAGTGTTCGGTGTCCATGGTTTTTAGGCTCAATTCCAAAACACTTATAGTATGTAACTTTCAAAGGATTTGAAAACACACGTCTCATACTTTTAACAATAAATTGACCGCAGATGAAACAGAACATATCTGGATCATTTGTACACTCAAACTCTTGCGCCCTTTTATTCATTTTTTATTTTTAAGTAAATGACGGGTTATAAACTGCAATTATAAACTGAACAGTATCCGGCGAGCCTTGCAGATATTATGAAGGAACAAGGCGCATATACTCTTATTTATACTTAGATCCAGTAAAAATTCAAGCCTACCTAAACAAAAAGGTTCCCAAGTTCTACAAAGAAAACACTACCTGCCTCAAAAATATGCTCTTGTTAAAAATGTACCTAGGTTTGAGAAAACGACACTAACAGCTTTTTGTATCTAATAACTTTTCGAAAATCTACCTGCTAACTAACTGATATACGAATACTAACACATATGTACCAGTAGGGTACTTAAGCATTAAATGGATATATTTACTTGAATGCTTATAACTTTTGTATTAGTTCATCGATTTTGTTCACTGATAGCTTGTTTTTTTTGTAATAAAACAGAGCTTAGAGGGGGGATATCTGCAAAAAAGCAAAAAGTTTTCGAGATGCTTCCTCGCAAAATACAATTTTTTTTATATTTTTACAAAAAAAATTTTAAAAATCCGTAATGATTGCTCACTATGTTTGAATCTGCAGGACCTAGCAAAAAGTGTTGTATGTACTGATTATAGTAAAATTTAAAAGCTTTCAAATTTTTCAAACCGTTTTCGAATAGCTCAATTTGTTCTTGAGATATACACGATTAAGTGGAGCCATCTTTTTTTTTTGTGAAATAACGGTAAATCGTAAATATCTCAAAAACGGTACCATTCAAGTTAAAATAACCTTGATTTTCGGAATTAGGAGGTGATTTTACATAGGACTTTCACTATGGCGTCTCTGGTGCAGAAAAAAAGTTGGAATTTGTGATCCAGTGTAATTATAGTTATACAAATAATTTAAAATGAAAACCATTTTCAATTTTGTACTAGTTTCGCTTGAAGCGAGTGTATAAACTAAGTCTAAAGCATGAACTAAAACTAAAACATGAATGAAATAAGTCTTTTATAAGTTTGTACTTCAATAAACAAATTTGTACTTAAATTGGTAAAGCTAAATATGGCTCAAATGATACCTACATAAAATAAATTGGCCTTACTCTCCTAGCTCTTGTATCAAACTATTGATCTTGGGGGTTAATTTACCTCGTGCATTGCTAAATTTATAAAAATAGCTTTCAATGAATGTCCAAAAAGTATTACTCGCTTTCGAATAATCTACATTAAATAGGTGGAATGATTTCAAACATACATCAACGCACCGATGAAAATTTGTACATAACAATTTGGTATCATCCAAGCATAAAAAAAACTGATCAAATTTGGTAAAACTTTTGTCGCCCAGTGCTAAAATTAGAGGCTGAATGCTCTCACCGCGTTGCTTTAAAAACTGTATGTGATCATCGAGTTGTTGAAGAGTTTGTCCAATGAAAACAAACGACTCTTGCGAATCTTTAATAGTAAACCTGCATATATCTTTTATGCCAGCGTTAGTTTTTCTAACTACTTTGGTTGTGGGATAAAGATATCCGTGAAGGCACCACAAGGTTTTGAAAACGAATTGCGTTTGGTCAAAAAAAATAAAAATTGTGTGTTATGTATGAGTGTATATTATGCAGTCTCTTAAGAAATACCTTTTTCTAAATCTTCCACCGAAATGGAATCAATAACAGATTTTGTTGAGCTGTCTTTCAACACGCCAGGCTTCTGGAGGAAATTAAATAAAGTAACCAATTCTCGTTGACAGCTAAGAAAGTTGTTTATATTTGGGAATATTACCGCAAAATCAAGATCGATCTGTAAAAAACAAAAAAATCATTTAAAATAATTTGTTAGTAAATTCCAAAACAAAACCCATGATTTAAGATTTGTTTACCAGGCGATATCCATTAGGTCTCTTATATTCCGGCCACTCCCGAAATATTTGTTGCATGTTTACAAATTTTGCGGATTGGTTTCTCCTATATTTGGCACAGGCTTTCCATGCGTCTTCGAACTCCTCTGCAGTCAAATTATCGAATTTAATACGCTGAACCATTTGTTCAGCACCAATTTCCGGAACTTGAAAGAAAAAAAATTAAGAAAACAACATGATAATATACTTCAGCAGTTACCGTTTTCTTCGACCTCTGGTGATTCCACGCGACGTTGTTTAGCTTCCGTATTGTGCCCTTTGTAGGTTTTTTTCAAGTTGCAAAATTTGGTATACAGTTTTCCCCTTTTTTCCGTGCGATAAAAACATAATTTTTCGCTCGGGAAAATTTCTAGAATTTCAGCTTCTAAGAAGTGGCTGGTTTGAAGTGACATATGAAGGTCGTTGTGGATGAAATATCTGACAATTATGTCGATTAGTATATTGCGACTGGATTCGTCGAGTTTATTGTGAGCGGCATAATATGATTTGATTTTTGAAGATTTAGAGTCTGAATCTAAAATTGCCGCAAGCGTTAATATTACGTCGCTAGGTTCTTTAGAGGTTGAATTATTTGACAGATTGTTGCATTGGTTATTAGGTTGGCATGTAATAGTTGAAGGCAATCCTGGTGAACAGCGGAAATCGAGAGGTTTCCCAATTTCATTCCGCCAATTTTCAAAACGATATTCGAAGATAGCACGGTCTCCTATCTTAAACTTTTTCATTAATTCCTTCAAGTGGTCTCGTTTCAAGATTTGCAGAACTTCAAATGTTACATTTTCATCTGAAAATAATTTTTTAAATAAATGAACGATCGTACTAAAGCAAAAATAATAATATGAAACCCACCTTTTAAATAATCATACATGACTTCAACGTTCCATGATTCAAGTAAAAGTTTCAAATCGTCAGTTGAATTAGAGGCTTTGCCATTCTGCGGTGGAAAAGTCAAGAAATTGTTGTTTTCAGACAAGTCGAAAACTAGCTCCATCTCTTTTTCCATTGATGTAAATAAAATTGTTTATTTTTGAATTATGAAATTGTCTTATTTAATTCGGACGAAGTAAAGTCCTCTTGCGGATTTTATTAGAGTAGCTAGTGGTTCAATCAATTCTGAAGGTAGAAAAGTAAAATATTCACCAAGAAGACTTGGATCGATTTCAAAAGCCAAGTAGTGCTTGTTGTATATAACGTCTCTTATTTGCTGGCAAAACAAAATGATCTGATTATTATGCATAATTAGAGTTTTTATAGCATATACGTTGTCGTCATTTGAGCGAATTCCCACGTAAACACCTTTTTTGTACTTAATATTTCTAACGATAGCGGATTCATATAATTTAAGACTATCAATCGGAATTTGGGTTTTTAAACTTATAATATTTCTAAGGCTCTCTCCAGAAATGTCGGGTCGCAGACTAGAAAAAATGTCATTTTCCAGAAAAAAGTTAAGAAGAAAATCAGCAAAATAACATTGATACTTTTTTGCTATGGAAACACAAATGCCTTTTCTGGAAGTTATTGCGTGAGCATACAATTTAAACTGCCTGTGTTTAGCCTCAAAATGAAAACTCCAAAATTTCCTCAATGGCCCGCAAGATTTGATAACTGTTATATAGTGAGTTAAAATATGAAATTTTGGTTTTAACGTTTCAAAATTTCCTCAATGGCCCGCAAGATTTGATAACTGTTATATAGTTAGTTAAAATATGAAATTTTGGTTTTAACGTTTGGTCAAAAAGTTGTATGAAAAGCTTATTATGCGATTCGATTTTGCTTTTCAAAAAACACATATAAGACTCATTTACTTAAAATATTATCGACAATTTCTATCAGCAATAATACAAACTGTCAAACTTCATCCTCTTGTGGCACCAAAGTATGGAAAAGAATAGTAAAACTGGCAAACAGAATGTTTCCCAGAATGCGAACCTAACGCATTGTTAATTTCTATGTCGTCTGCATACAAAAAGTATGGTATCAATAATTTACCAGGGTACAATGCACTTTTTTTTAACACAAATCACCTTGAACAATGTTTGTAAACTTATCATATCTTTTAAGTGCTTCTATGTTGCTGACCATTTTCAGCAGGATATCATCCTTTTCTAAAAAACTTTTGAAAGCGTGAACAAGTGGGATAGCGGTCATTTTTGACACTTTTTGACCCGCTGTTAAGTTTCCGTTTTTTAAAACAAAATCTTGCTCTGTATTAACAACAATTTCTTCAAGGTTTTTGGCAAGGCCTTTTGATACTAGAGTTCTAGTCATCACATATTCCGACTTAATTGATTCAGAAAGTCTTGAAAGCGAGTTTATGAGGCTTAAAAAATGAAGTTTTAGATCGAAATTGTGTTCAAGTTTATGCTGAATATAACTTTTCAATAAAACCAAAACTGGGCTCATTATCAAATGTTCAACCTTACTCGCAATATCCATGGCATCTTTTCTGGAAAAATTACTGTGCCCATGTAGAAATGTCATAAACTTTAGATAATAATCTTGCATTCTTTTCAACTCTTCTTCAATATTTAACTCATCCATAAAGTGGCTTCTATCCGGGGTCGTATTATTTACAACTGCGGACCCTCCCTCTTCCACCGGTGTGCATAAATCGACTGCATGTGCACTAACATTGTCAGGAATGGAACTTGCGGAAACCTCGACATTAAACTCTAACAAGTCGATGTTATTTATCCCAGCTTCAGAAGTGCAAAACAAACTGGAATGCTTGCGTTTCAAATGCCTTTTATAAATATTAGCACTACCAAACACCTTGAAAATCTTGCAGGCATAAATCACATATCATTTTTTTTTAGAGTTTTATTATATTTTTTCACCTTTACAAACACCAATCGAAATAGAAATTTAGTGGTGTCGACTTTTAAAAAATATCCCTCTCTTGTAATTCTGCAACGTAAGCACTCCGGAATTCGCAATTTTACCCCGATTATTGACACAAAAGAATTGATTTTCATTACTGTCACAGTAAGTTGTATGAATACATTCATTGACTTTATGAAAATGATTCATAAACTCAATGAATAGTTCATAGAAACGTATAAAGAGAATAAAAAATGTATGAAGTTGTATGAATACATTCAATGACTTTATGAAACTGCTTCATTAACTCAATGAATAGTTTATAGAAATGTATGAAGAGCATTCATAAACTTTGTTCATGGAGCATAAAATCGAGAAAAATTTGCATTTTGGTTCTAAAACTGCTTCATTTTCATTCATTGAATTTATGAACATTTCCATAAATTTCTATGAAAGTATTCATTTAATTTATGAAAAATTCATTAAAATCAATGAAAAACAAAAGAGAGAGGGTTTATGAACGCCGTTCATAAAAAAGTATGAATAATTTTTATCCGTGTAGCAAATAGTTGTGCCAACAATTTATGCAAATATTATGACTTACAGAAAAGAAAAATTTACTAATTTTGTTTATAAATTATTTTATTTAATTGTAGAACAAATCGATGAGACAAGGATATCAGTTTGAAAATAGAACAAGTATAAAAGAAGAAATGTGTTTGGAAGAAAATCAGCAAATAGTCTCTAAAAGCGAAGGAGATTTCTGTGAAGATTTTACGCCTACGTCAAAGCCAAACCAAAGCGATGAAAATATTTTACCCACTCAGACCGTGGAGAACTTATCAAACTATCTGTACTCAATTATCTACATGCCACACTCTTTACGCATGGTCTGTTTGACTAATTTATTTTGTTGGATGGCTCACGTGTGTTACTCTCTGTACTTTACGGATTTTGTCGGTGAAGCGGTTTTCAAGGGTGATCCCAAAGGACCTGAAGGAACCTTATCTCAATCTAGATATGAAGAAGGCGTTCGTTTTGGCTGTTTGGGAATGGCAATGTATTCTTTGTCCTGTGCATGTTACTCCTTAGTTATTGAAAAATTAATTCAAAAGTTAAGGTAATTCCCTCACTCATTGTTATGGCAAAAGTACAAGTAGGCTTAAGTATGTATTGCAACAATGCTTATTCTTATTTTTTCCAGACTCAACAAAGAACTTCAATAATTTATTCGCTATGATTGTTATCAATCAGTATATGGGATTTTGACGTGGGTGTTTTGACTGCAAGTCGTTGTTCACAAATAAAGAGCAAAATTTTTGATTTTGGAAATAGCATTAGCTGTGAAATAACCTTTTGTTTATCTGTGTTCAACTATGTAAATTACCGAAGAATATTTTGAGATTGTTAGTCGCATTAAGCCCCTTTTTAAATTTGCACTACACCGCATTTAGAAAATTCAAACGCAATATACATATACGTAACTGCAGTACTAACAAGTTGCTTGTCGCTTATGCTATGAAATAAACGAAGCAGCCTTCACTTTCTGTTGCTTGAATTTTGGAAAGAAAAAAGCTAAAGCACGCCAGGCTGTCTTTTCACGCATTTGCGGCTGCGAAGCTCACATTCTTTTAATGAAATAGCGAGTGAATAATATCGGATTATTACAGAAGAAAGTAAACGAATCGTTTTGCTATCGATTGTTTTCTTCCTCTTCTTCAGTTTTCAAGGTTACAATAGGGTTTTAAACGTCAAAGTAATGTTGTCAAAATATAAAATTGGTGCGAAGAGACAACGGAACCGAATTTTATGTGTTATAGTTCTAATAAGAGTGAAAACGACAAAAGAGAGGTTCGCAAACACCTTAAAGACCAAAGTGGCCCCCTGCAGCTTTTAAATAATACGTAAGTGTGGCATATGCATATGCATACATTTATCATTTTGCAGCTTTATTAAACGATGCGGGATGAACAGGAGGTGTCCAATTATGTCCTCCCTAAAATTAATCTTATGTCTTATATGTCATGACAAGTTCCTTCAGTACTGCAACTAACTACAACTTTTTCAGCCCTTGCGAGTGGCGGATATCAACACGCTATTGGCAGTGATTATGTGATTGAAATGTGTCAGAGCACCATATCCGTCCACAGTATTCCTTCAAATATGAGAAAGAATTGTGTCCGGAGTTTGCACGTTTCGAAACGGATGATTCGCAGAGCAACAAAAAGTGGTTTGTGGAAAACCTAGAATTCTTCGAGATTGATCTAAATTAGCACAAGTGTTTGGGTGCTAATTAATATTTTGTCATTTTCAGTTATTGGATGCCTCAAAGCTACTTCCAAATTTGTTTTGCTCGTCCACGTCTGTAACGATTCGGGCCATGTTCTGTTGTCCGTGCTGTGCAGCTTATTGCTGCTGCAATATTTCAGCCAACATAGGCTTGTGCTTGTTTTGTTTCGAATTGCCAGTTTTTTGTGGGGAGTTATCTCATTATGAAATAACTCCCAAAGTAATTTTGTCGGGAGTTATTTCATTCTTTTTTTACCATTGGGAGTTATTTCATTTTTTTTGGGAGTTATTTCATTTCTTTTAAAATTACAATTAAACGAACTTCGACGCTTGTGTTACGGTTTCTAAAACTAAAAAATATTACACTGTAAGAAAAATATGCAAAAGTGTGCGTACCGTGGCACGTTGCCACGGTTCAGGAAACCTCCCGGAGTTGGCATGGCGTAGCCCAGGGTTTTTTTTTAAGCGCTGGCGAAGGCCGCCAATGCGGAAAGGTGTTCTGCACATAAAAAACATGGATCGGGCCCCCAAATCAGAATTTAACCTACGTCATATTGAAAATATTGGTTGAACGGAGTTATATTCATGCTCCTGGGACCGGAACGCGTCCTTTGATACCCCTCCCGACATTTTTGGACGCGTATTAGCGCTCGGTACCCCACGTAAACGATTACCAACTTATGTAAAAATATGGTGGCGCGAACCAAAGTCAGCGGAATTAACGTCAGTGACGTTAATTCGCACCCCAAAAGCGAATTAATGTCAGTGACATTAAGACGCATGGCCAACAACGAATTAATGTCAGTGCCGTTAATTCGTATAATATTTTGACCTTAGGTCGCTTTGGACATGCGAAGTAATGTCATTGAGACATTCGGGTTTGAGATTCGACGCAGATTATTATATCCTGAATCTAGGAGTTATAAATAAGCGCCACAGGCGAAAATTTGGATTATAAAATAGCGCGATTTTATATTCCAAATTTTCATTTTATACTATCCCCTATAAATCCCGATTCATGATATAATAGTCTTTAGTTTCAAATGATAATGATAATAAAAAATAAAGCTTTGGAACATAAAATCGCGCGATTTTTTGGTGCAGTGCTATAAAGCCATAGGCATTAAAGCCATATGGCATTATATCTCAATGAAACGAGAAATGAAACCATATGGCTTTATTGCATACACCCAAGTGCAATATCACCATAATCGTTGAGTGACCAAAGTGCCAAAAGAAGAAAATGATACAAGTCCCAATATTTGGGACTTATTTCTCAATTAAACAATAACTCCCTATCCATGCTCTGTATGTATTGCATTTTAACTGCCGTTCTTCAAATTCTTCAATTGAAAGCATTTTTGTCTCTTGTTTTCCGTGATGCTGTACTTAGTTAAGAAATTATGAAAAGAGAGAGAGGAGATATTTGAGCCAAAAAAGTGAAAAAGTGTGCGTACCGTGGCACTTCGCCTCGGTTCAGGCAACCATCCGGGGTTGGCATGGCATAGCCCAAGGTTTAGTTTTTAAGCGCGGCCGAAGGCCGCCAATGCTGAAAGGTGTTCTGCGCATAAAAAACATGGAAATAAAACCATATAGCCTTATTTCACACCCCATTGAGTTATAAGGCCATGTGGCTTTATTGCCCATGACTTAACAGCACTGCACCGATTTTTTATTCCAAATTTTCCCTGCGGCGCTTATTTTTTAAATTCCAGATTCATGATATATTGATCATAAGTCGAAGGTGATAATGAAAAATGAAAGTTTGGAATATAAAAAAAATGTACTGACTTTAGTTCGCTAAAAATATTGACCTTAGTTCGCTTTTGGCCTGCGTCTTAATGTCACTGATATTAATTCGCTTTTGGGGTGCGAATTAACGTCACTGACGTTAATTCCACTGACTTTAGTTCGCGCCACCAAAAATATATTATGGGCGTATAAGCTTATGGATGAATTTTGAAATACTAAATAAATTACACATGAAATTAAGATTGGGAGTTATTTAATTTTTTGGGACTTATTTCATTTGGGAGTTATTTCATGTTTTTTGGGACTTATTGTTTAATTTTGAAATAACTCCCAAATATTGGTACTTATTTCATTTTCCTCTTTGGGAGTTATTTCATTTCTGTATGTTGGGAAGGTGATAATGAAAAATGAAAGTTTGGAATATTAAAAAAATGTACTGACTTTAGTTCGCTAAAAATATTGACCTTAGTTCGCTTTTGGCCTGCGTCTTAATGTCACTGATATTAATTCGCTTTTGGGGTGCGAATTAACGTCACTGACGTTAATTCCACTGACTTTAGTTCGCGCCACCAAAAATATATTATGGGCGTATAAGCTTATGGATGAATTTTGAAATACTAAATAAATTACACATGAAATTAAGATTGGGAGTTATTTCATTTTTTTGGGACTTATTTCATTTGGGAGTTATTTCATTTTTTTTGTTGGGAGTTATTTCGCAGTACCCACAGGGCATTATAGTTTTGGTTATATAATTGTGGTCAGAATGAACAGAGGAATCCTTTAAAACATATCCGTCTGTCAATTTTCCCGTCCGATACTTCCATGTAATTTGACACACAAGGTAGGCGCAACATATTTACTAGTATACAAATTCGCAATCTTCAACTATTAATAACTACAGAATAGTTTATGCCAGAATAACGAAAATTAACGATATTTTATATTACCATTTCGTTTCTTTTATTACTTTCATAATTGACTTTGTATTCACTTTGCCAATTATAAAATACTTTTTGTATAACCTGCACTTTTCATTTACCTCGTATTTTCACATATATATACGTAGTTTAACATAACTCGAGAACCACTTGTCCGATTTTGAGGAAACATTGGTACCAAATGGTTCCATAAAATGGAAAAATCACTAATAACGGAACTTTTAATTTCCAGACAAACAAGTGCTTGGTGTGTTCCCGGTGTGGCCAGAAATAAATTGTAGGGTAAACCATGTTGCCCGAAAATGTCAAGTTGAATTAAATGGGCAATTGGCGTCAAGCAAATGGTGATTAATTTTTACGATGGCAATTAAAGTACATATGTTATTAATCAATTGATCAGGGTGGGAGACACGTGGAATCCTGTCCTGATTCCTGGATTTGACACAGCTGACATTACGGTTTCGACAGAATTGGACGAACGCAAGTAAAACTTTTTACATTGCCAGGCAACATTTCAGCAGCAAATGTCAATTAATTACTAGTCAAAAGGCAAAAGTATTGTAAAGATGGCAGTTTTTTTTATGTGCCAACTTAACAAAGCATGTAGCTTGAAACCTTGTCAATGGCGAGGTCGGGTGTCTCCTATCCTAAAACCCAGTAAGGTCGGGTTCCGCGGACCACCAAGGGAACACACCAAACACAAGTTCTAGAACCTCCTTTTTTCGCGCGCCAACGAAAGCGTGCCTTTAGGGTTCGGACTTAACTAAAATTGTAGTAATTTCAATACTCAATCCACTTTACACAAATCTACTACGCTTTATGTTCCCATTAAATAGTACCATAATATGATTTTTTGTTGATAAGCTAAATTTTTCCCTGACTTCAAACTTTCCCGTAAAATAATTAATCATTGTCAATATTCTGTAATTTCCACTTTTGTTTCATACGTGAAAATTCACCTTTAATAAAACTAACTAAAGAACAAAATAGTAGTAAGAGTAAAAGTACTAAACTTCTTTTTTTTAAAGCCTTAAAATAAAAGTATAATCACCGACCTTAAAATTGTAAGCCATTTCTACGGGTCAAATCTCTTAAAATCTACTATCAGGAAGTAAAATCATATCTCCTACTTTAAATTTAATAACATATTGTGCTTTTTTTTTGTTTCGGAAACCGGACTGTACTTTAACCAAATTTGGTAGTACACAAAAAGTCCCTAAAATGATAATAAAAGTCCGAACCCTGATGGCAACCACCAATCGTAGTGTCCCCCCTGGCAACGATCACGCCATGTCAGACAGGGTAACGGAATAATTCCATTGCGCAGTCGCAGTTGACCGACAAATTTTTTTACCGCGACGGCTTTGGCATTCGACCATTCAAATGTGGCAGTTTTCTCGGTGCAAACGGTCGTGTGCTGTGTCTTGGGTACGTATTTAGATGTGAAAACATTTTAAAATTTGATTTAAAAAAAATACAAAATATATCAAATAATTGCCAATTGTTCTGTAAGCAATTGAAAACATAATTTGGTATGAGTGCAACTTAATTTAAGAACACGCAAATTAATTTTAGAGTTGTTTAAAGGCTTTTCGCTTTCACACAGCTTCTTTACCGTAATTATAAACAAAATTCATTTTTCTGCATATTGTAATTTGCAAAATCACCTCCTAATTCCGAAAATCAAGGTTAATTTTACTTGAAAGGTACCGTTTTTGAGATATTTACGATTTACCGTTATTTCAAAAAACAAAAAAGATGGCTCCACTTAATCGTGTATAACTCAAGAACAAATTGAGCTATTCGAAAACGGTTTGAAAAATTTGAAAGCTTTTAAATTTTACTATAATCAGTACATACAACACTTTTTGCTAGGTCCTGCAGATTCAAACATAGTGAACAATCATTACGGATTTTTTAAATTTTTTTTGTAAAAATATAAAAAAATTTGTACTTTGCGAGAAAGCATCTCGAAAACTTTTTCTTTTTTTCCAGATATTTTTTCCCCCCTCTAAGCTCTGTTTTATTACAAAAAAAACAAGCTATCAGTGAACAAAATCGATGAACTAATACAAAAGTTATAAGCATTCAAGTAAATATATCCATTTAATACTTAAGTACCCTACAAATAATAGCATATGTACATATGGTTCTGTCTTAACTCTATGATCTTATTTTATAATTGAAAAAGTTATGTGTCTTGTTTTGACGCTTATTTAGATTAGGATCGGTTTCTCTTATGAGAAACCAACAGTAGTCGCCCATCATAGCGACATCCCAGAATCCTTGATACCGACTTTCAATCACTTTCATTTGCTGGTGAAACCTTTCGCCATGCTCGTCACTTTCGTCGCCAAGATTTTGCAGGAAAAAATTTAAGTGGGAGTGTAAGAAATGATTTTTTAAAGACATATTTACTCCTGAAAGAAAATGAAAAAGTAAATTAGATAAATACATAAGTGACACATTAGTATATAATTTTATTAGGCTGGATTTATCTTTCAATTCAGAACAAATTTTTTGTTTATATTTTTCCCGTTCTTGTTTGTTCGGAACTGGACGATGAATTCAGATTTATGGCTATATATTCTCATGTAAATTTATGTAATATATAATTTATTATAATATTTTTTTTTATTTACCCATTTCCGCATAGTTTTTGATTAAGTCGTTAAGTGTCCTCCTTCGTATAGTACTTGGAAAATTCTTCGTGACGAGTTATATAATATGTGACCTTAACATCGGATGAAACAAATTTAAATTGTTGCATTCGAGAGGCGTGTAGTTCGGCCTTTTCCTTTGACAATTCCAAATCCCTTATCCAATGATTGAGTTGTGCTTGTGACAAAGAATTTCTTTCGTTTTCCGTTTGAAATTCAGTACAACATGATGCCGCGTAATCAGATACTACTGTTGACAATGAAACTGGAGCCGGAACTAAAGTTAAATTTGATTCTGGCAATGTCGCTTCTGTTGAAATTAGTTCTGGTAATGACACTGTAGATACGCTCGCATAGGTTACTTTTCTGGACTTTCCAACCCCAAGTACTTTTGTAGTACAAATATAGCAGTCCGTTGAATGGCAAGTTGGTTCCCTCCACTTCATTGGTGTAATAAATTTCACACGTCGCCTAAATAGATAGTTTCAGAAATTAGTCAGCTATGCATTAAAAGGGAACAAATTCCTAATTTTTACAACGTACCTTTTTGTTCCGGTTTCCGAAAAAATCAATTCGACTCGGCATGTGGTGCACACAGTGCATAATTGAACAGGAATTGAACTTCTTACGACAAGGCTCAATGACTGTAATTGAGTATTATAATTTGGTCAACAAAAAATTGACCCTTTTAATAAACAAAACAATTATGACTACAGCAGATATAACCAAGGAGCTTAACAAAAAGAATAGGGATCATGCCCTTAGGATATTTATTACTGGTTTGAATTTGCCATTGAGAGATATTATATTCTCTTTGAGCCCTCAGGACCTACCTGATGCTTTAGCAAAGGCCCAGGAACTAGAATGCAACAATCAAAGGATTCGATTTGCTCAAAATTTTACAGGTGAAACAGTAAGGACTAAACAAAATTTTCCAATTAATAATTTGCGATTTCTTCGTAGAGGAATTCAGCGGAATACTTTCCCAAATAATCAACAAAATAATAACACAAAGCCTGAACCAATGGACGTAGATCCATCTATGTCAAGGATGTTTGATAGAAATTACAATGCCAGAGCGCAACGCAGTCCAAATTCGAGGCCTGCAATAAATAATACAAATACTCATGTGATTAGCCCTCAAGCACATAATTCACAGGGAATAAAGCGACCAAGAAAAAGCAATAATAGCTTTCGGCCGCAAGAAAAAAATCAAAGGATAAATAATTTGAATGAAAATTATTTTTTACCAGAAGAGGGGATAACCTCCCCTACATCACAATCTGCGACTATCAATTAAATAAAAAATTTAAAGCTCTTGTCGATACTGGAGCAACTTCTTGCTATGTAAAGCGAGGACTGTTTGAAAATAGAAATGAATTGGCCATTTACAAAAGAGTAAAAACAGTGTAACCATTCGATTATTAAATACTATTACATAATAACTTTATTCGGAGTGATTAGGATATAATTTAAAAAAAAAATAGAAGCGTACATTGATTTACGCAATGGGAAAATCTTTTATAAGATAAATAATGGTAATGCCAGAATTGAAAAAGCATTAATATCAACTTTCAAAATGAAAGTGAAATAAAACTAAACCCCTTGGGACAGGAAAGTCTTAAGGCGCCAGCCGAAGCAGTTACCGGCAATAGGAAAAGTAAGTGTGAAAAGGAAAGTGAAAAAAATAAAAATTTAAATCCTTTGGGAACAAAAATCCTAAGGCGCCTGCTGAAATAATCACCAACAAAAATAAATTAAAGTCAAGAAACGTGAAAAAGGTAAAAAGGCCTAGTACACAAAATAATTTAAACCCCTTGGGATACGAAAATCCTAAAGCGCCAGCCGAAGTTTTTACCGGCAAAAATAAAAATAAATTTGAAGAAAAAATAAAAAATATTGTGGAACGGAAAATTTCTACAAAGTCAGCCGAAGATTTTACCGGCAATATTATATTGAACAAATATTTTTTATCCTTGGGACAGGAGACAGATCCCTGGGTTGACAGTGAACTTAGTGGAAACATGGTTGAAAATTATTCAATGATGAATGAAAATGGTTCGGTTATATTCGAAAATAGTGATGCGAATAATGACAATGAAGAGTTGACAAATTACAAAAAATATGTTAGGAATAAAATTAATAATAATAATAAAGATGAAAATCCGGGAAATTTTTTTAAAGAATCTCGTCATGATTTTTTCGACAAGAAACTCCTAGAATTTAAAAGATATATCGTCGGCTTAGGTCGCAACGGTGCTAAGTACCATTTTTCAAATTTTACAGGAGAGACAAAAAACAATATAAAAACATAAATTTAAATTAGGGATTTCGGTTTTTTACGTCATGTTACTCAATTTTAGAGTACAATAAGTGGACGCTCATAAAAAAACAAAAAATTTTAATTTTCGCCGAGTTATATGCATTTTTGGGACTTAGCACCTTTTTGCCAGCTACTTTTAATTTTTTTCACTGGACTTAGCACCTTTTCCCAAATCAAAACACCTGCGAGTGAACCAAAGCAATTTTCTGAGTATGAGGGTTCTTAGAGGTTCTTCCGTAGAATTTTTACCTGGTCTTAGATTTCTTATATTAAGCCTAGTTCTACCACAATCCGCGCTTAAAGCTCAAATGACCTATTTTTTGAAGCTCTGTTACTCTGCAATTAGTAGCAATATTTGGATCAAAATACATTATTCTAAAACCCTAGGCGTTTCTTTTTATCACACAACAGCGTTTTACTATCGCCGATTCATAGCAGAAAAGCAGGAGTAGATTTTATTGCACAACTTTTGACGAAAATGGACTTTTGTGAAAGTCGACAAGTAAATGTGATTTAGGTTCTTGGAAGTCTGAATATGATAGCCCAAACATTTGTCTTTACTAATCAAGGTCAAAAACTTATGTGTCAGTTAAAAAGGAGAAGTGAGGTCAGCTGACGTAGATGATCCCATTTAACATATGCATTCATAGTCGAAATAAAGTAGGTACTTAAGTTTATGTCGGTTTTTATGACATATAGGGCGTTGGAAATTGTGTCAAAAAACCCACGCTAACTTTATTAGCTACTATTTTTCGAATATGAATATGCCACATATATGTACTTTAACTTTAAATTTTCAAATTCGCTTGGACTTAGCACCTTTTCCTTTCATTGGTGGACTTAGCACCTTTTCTAATCAATGCAAAAAACGCATTTAAAAACAGAATTGTTATGCAATTCATGATGTAAGTAGGGTATATTAACTGTTTCTAGCATTCTGCATCAAAACCTGAAAAAACCCAAAAGGTGGACTTAGCACCTTTGCGACCTAAGCCGACGATATTAAAGGAAGAATTTCAAATACACATTCAAATATAAATACAAACTTTCCGTTTATGACAAACGTAAAGGCTGAAATAAGGACAAAAAATATTGAACCTATTTGGAGTAGACAGTACCCATATCCTTTATCAGTAAACGCTTTTATAAATAAAGAAATTAATAAAATGTTAAGTGAAAATATAATAAAACCCAGTAGGAGTCCTTATAATTCACCAATTTGGGTGGTACCTAAAAAAGGATTAAATGAAGATGGCTCACCAAAGCTTAGAATGGTCATCGATTATAAAAAATTAAATGAACATACTATTTCTGATAGATGTCCGATTCCAGATACCAATGTAATTTTGTCTGATTTGGGGAAGTCAAAATATTTTTCAAGCATTGACTTGGAATCAGGGTTTCATCAAATTTTAATGTCAGAAAATGATATAGAAAAAACGGCTTTTTCTGTAAATAATGGTATGTAAATATGAATTTTTACGAAAGCCATTCGGTTTGAAGAACGCGCCTAGAATTTTTCAAAGGGCAATGGATGACATATTGCGTGAACATATTGGAAAAATTTGTCATGTTTATATGGATGACATAATTATTTTTTCGGAAAATTTGAACCAGCATATGCGGGATTTGGAAACCATTACCGAACACCTGAGGAAACCTAACATGAAAATTTCACTTGAAAAATCTAAATTTTTTGAACGAGAAATAGAATTTTTAGGGTATATAGTAGCCCAAAATGTTATCAAAACAGATCCCAACAAAATTAAATTGATTTTAAATTACCCCATACCCGAAAATCTACGAGAATTAAGGTGATTTTTAGGAATTGCAGGATATTATCGAAAATTCGTCAAGGATTATGCTACAATAGCCAAACCACTTAGTAGATATCTTTCAGGAGAAAATGGAAGGATCTCTAAGAATATGTCAAAGAAATTCAAAATTAGTATAGATCAAAATGGTATTTCTGCATTCAATAAATTAAAGAAACATTTAGCGTTAGAAATGGAACTGACGCAACCAAATTATTCAAGAACATTTGTGTTAACTACTGATGCATCTAATGCAGCGATTGGCGCTGTGCTTTCACAGGAGGGTAAACCAATAACCTTCATTTCAAAAACTCTTAATAAGACAGAAAGGAATTATGCAACCAACGAAAAGGAATTATTTGCTATTGTTTGGGCACTAAAAAATCTTAGAAATTATTTATATGGTGTTACCAATCAAGAAATTCACACGGATCACCAACCTTTGACATTTGCTTTGTCACCCCGTAATCCTAATCCTAAAATGAAAAGATGGCATGCTTTTATAGAGGAATTTGCTCCAAAATTTGTATATCAACCTGGTAAAACCAATGTTGTAGCTGATGCGTTATCACGTCTTGAATTAAACAATATGTCCGACGATCCAGAAGATTCAGAAAGTAACGAATCGCAACATTCTGCAGAAAGTAGTGAAAGTATTCGAATACAGGAAACAAAAAAACCTGTAAACCAGTTTAAACAACAAATAATTTTATGTAAAAATACATTCACAATTCACGAATTAATTGGGAGTTTCGGAAATAAAAGACATTTAATAGAATATGATACGGTAGAAAATCTGTTAACTATTTTGAAAGAATTCATCCAACCAAGATTGGTCACTGCAATTCACTGTACAATAGAGGATTTATATGAAATCCAAGAACCTCTGAAACAAACTTTTCAAAATAAATTTGTGTATACAAATCTCTTTCCAATGGATATTATTGAAAGAGAAGATCAGCCCGGAATTATTGAACAAACTCATAATAGAGCTCATCGTAGCTTTAATGAAAATATTAAGCAAATAGAGAAAACGTATTATTGGCCGGAAATGAGGAAAAAGATGAAAGAATATATTCGTAATTGCATTATTTGCAACAAAAATAAATATGATCGGACAAATGTGCAGTAGATTTTATAAAATTGCACTTAAATGATTTGTAATATTTGTAAATTAAAAAACTTATTTTGTGAAATTATACAACGAAGTTTGCATTTATTTATGTTGGTCAAATATGTAATATTTATTAACGTTATTGTGAGTACTGCATTTTCCTTTATTTATCTATAAAATACTCATTAAATCCTTATACCTTAAATATCTGGAGTTTTAATTTTGATATAAAAAATACAGAATTCCACATTTCCTGTGTGAAATAAATTCAAATTAGGTTTAAAATCGCGGCGGTTTTAAACCTAATTTGAATTTATTTCACACAGGAAATGTGGATTTTGTGATGTGGATTTTGATTTTGTGGATTTTGATATTTTGGATTTTGATTTTGTTTATTTTGATTTTGTGGATTTTGATTTGTGGATTTTGATTTGTGGATTTTGATTTTGTAGATTTTGTGGTACACCCTTTTAATAATTGCATCCCTGTTCGGCTCAATAACTTCTGACATCGTGGATTACACCAGACAAAACTATGTATTAATTGAAAATGGATATGTCTCTATATACGAAGAATATGGAGATATTTTTCATATCACAAATTTGACATATTTTGAAGGTTTAGTAAATGAAGAAAAGCAAATTATATTTAGCTCATCATTTTCTTATGTCACAAATAAATGGGATAAATTAACGATTGATGGTTTGGATGATGGATCTGCTATTTCAATGATTGAAGCTCTCTTAGGGCAGTTAAAACAAAACTCTTTCAGACAAAAGAGGGGAATAAGTGAATTGGGAACACTTTGGAAATGGATAGCGGGAACCACTGATCATGATGATTTTGTGAAAATTAGCGAAAAACTAGATGAACTAGTTGAAAATAATAATAAACAATTCACAACTAATTCAGAAATTTTCAAAGTAATTACGGAATTAACAGATACAGTAAATAGCATTAAGGGAGATAAGTTTGCTCAAACATTGAAAAGAAAAAGAAATCAGTATATGAAAAATGAACTTCAAAATTTAATAAATACAATTACTCTTGGAAAAGTAGGAACTTTAAACCCAGTAATTTTACATTTGGATGAACTAAAAAATGTTACAACCTACC
This sequence comes from Sphenella marginata, assembly GCA_951509765.1. NCBI lineage: Eukaryota > Metazoa > Arthropoda > Insecta > Diptera > Tephritidae > Sphenella > Sphenella marginata. The sequence goes on along the minus strand of OX608079.1, from coordinate 44,187,446 downwards.
AAAATGGGTTGATGTCAATTACAGATTTAATGGATATATCAGAATTCAAAATTGCTCAAAAAAATAATATTATCATTATATACATTAAATACCCAAAAATAAAATTTACTTGTACATATTATGAAACTAGAGCTATAGCACAGGTAGATGGTAAGTTAATAATTGATAAAAATATAATAAATTGCAACAATGAATTTATAAATGTTCAAAATTGTAAAACGGAAATAACAAATACTTATTGCAAATTGAATAGGGAAAAAACTTGTTTATCGGAACTTTTGAATAAAAAATCAGCGAAATGTAGCAAAATTAAAGATAAAAACAATAATGTTGAAATAATTAAACAAGGAGTTATATTGATTTCAGGCGAAAATGAGAGAACCAAAATTTAACAGGAACATATTTAGTAACATTTGAAAATCAAACAATAGTAAATAATATAACTTATGTGAATATTGAAACAAAAATTTGGAACTATTTAACACATAATTATGTAAACTAGTATATCCCGTGGTCGAAATTCGACCACCTTAAATTAGTTTAACTTATTAAATCCTCTGTTCGCATTTTTCTCCAGTACCTTATGCCTAGAGGCATAAATATTGGAGACATTTTTATTGCTGAAAATAATTATTTATAGTTGAGTTATTGAGAGTCGCTTTCATAAAAGCTGGTTTACTCTAAAGACGGGTAATTTGACAACTAACCAAAAAAAATCCGTCCATTAAAGACCAGAAATCATTAATAGGAGATGGCAAAAACGGCACTTAGTAATGTTTGAAAGTCCACCATCAGACCCACCACTCCTTTCATATTCCGTCAATATTTCAATAAACAAAATTAAATTTCATTGACATATACCAACAACATAATTAGACTTATAATATATAGGTATAATGGTCACATAGAATGATGCCGTATCGAACAAAATTGGCCATATGGATTGAAACGAATGAAAGTTCATTTTGAGATTCCGTTAACTTCTTAATATTAGCCGGTTTCCAAATTGTGTTTTTTTTTTGGTGATACAGACTGTTTTCTCAATTTTTCCTTAAGTTGTGGATTTTTTGAAGTCCGTTTAGCGGGAGAATATTACAACTTACACATATGATGGTTTTCTGGTTTCTTTCGTCAAATTCAACTCGGAAATATTGAAAACACATATCTTAACTGGCCCAATTAGCCTAAATATGTAAGGATTCCGGTTATATGTCGACTCTTTTACAAATTAAAATTTTTAGGAAGAAAATAGTTGATGTCTTTAGGAAAATTAACGCGATTTCAAACTACATATTACATGAATATAAAATTGAAGAAGCTACAAACTGTGTTTCTACTTTTTGTATATTAAATACTTATGATATATTTCTTAAAAAATATATATTGATAAATTGAAATAAGTTTTTAGCTTTTTTTTTTAAAAAATTTGGTTTTTTCACTCCAAAATAGATGTCATAAACAGAAAAATATTGAAATATTGGGTTATATGTCGACTCTTTTGTAAATAAAAATTTTTAGGAACAAAATAGTTGATGTCTTTAGGAAAATTAACGCGATTTCTAATTATTTCGTAAGTATAAAATTGAAGAAGCTACAAACTGTGTTTTTACTTTTTGTATATTAAATATGATATATTTCTTAAAAAATATATATTGATATATTGAAATAATTTTTTAGCTTTTTTTAAAAAAATTTGGTTTTTTCACTCGAAAATAGATGTCATAAACAGAAAAATATTGAAATATTGGGTTATATGTCGACTCTTTTACAAATAAACATTTTTAGGAAGAAAATAGTTGATGTCTTTAGGAAAATTAACGCGATTTCTAATTACTTCGTAAATATAAAATTGAAGAAGCTACACACTGTGTTTTTACTTTTTCCATATTAAATATGATATATTTCTTAAAAAATATATATTGATATATTGAAATAATTTTTTATATTTTTTCAAAAAGTTTGGGTTTTTCACTCCAAGATAGATGTCATAAACATAATAAACAGAAAAATATTGGATTACAAATATAAAAAATTTAAAAAAAATATATAATAAAAAGTTTTCGTATATTTTAAGGCAAATTCAATTTAGAAAAAAAAATAAAAAAACTTAACTTTGGGGTTTGGGTGAAAATTTTGATGAATTATTACAAATTAATGAAGCATTTTTTGTTAAATATAATATGCCTATGCAAAGCTCCTGGCCCATGAAAACATATCAAAATACATAATAATTGGAATTATGCATTTTTTTATGAGATACACTCTGGCAATTGATTGTACCTATGGACAAAATGTTAGCCTATTAATATATAGATATGTAACTTTGAAATTTTGGAATATATCGAATCGAACAATGAACATTTAAAATTAGAGAATATTAATTTCTGAAGTAAAAGGAATGGAGATATCAAAAGACATACAATCTATTTCTATATTTTTATAGCTTTTTGCATAATTTTGACAATTTATTTATGTAAAAAGTTGATCAAATCAAATAAAGTTAAAAAACAGAATACAAATTCTGAACTCCAACAAATTTCGTATAATGTAATTTTGGATCAAATTCATAATTTAACAAGAAATAAAATTCAATCAGGGACGATTCATCTTAGAGAGGGGGGAGTTAACGGTAGCCTCCACACAGCGTCTTTACTTTAATTATAAACAAAATTCATTTTTCTGCATATTGTAAATTGCAAGCTTGAGTTAAATAGCATAATTGACTTTTCTCATGACTCATACTAAAAGTCATTCTTTAAATTTTGCGAATTGAGTTCGCCATTTTAAAAAAAATTCGAAGCGGTGCACAACCAAAAATTAAATTTTTAATAAAATATTAAGCCAAATTGCAAAAAGCAAGTAAAAAGTAAACGTTTTTGAGCGATTGTGGACCTTGGACTGTTGGTAAGTTAAAAAATTGATCCAAATTATTGCCGGAACCACAAGTTGTACACAGTTGTGAAATTTGTTCAGCGGAGTTATATTCATGCTTCTGGGACCAAAGCGCGTCTCCTGATACATGTACAATGTACTGTAATTTGATCTTATTCTCTTTTTTTGCAGGTCTCCGTGATAGACAATCTATTAGGAACAATTGCATTCCGCATTAACACCAGCCGTGCATATGAGAAACATTATACCCAATTGCAAAATATTTTAGACAAAATATTACAATATTTCAAAAATACAGAATTGTTGCTTGTTCAAGAACATTTTTTACCATATCGCACACTAAATCAAAAAGAGTCACAACTCAAAATCCGAGTAACTTTCAGTTAACTGCATCTGGATCGCACAAAAGAGATTTGATTTTTAAAAACTTGACATCACTGTGCTCTTTAAAGAGTAACGATAATAGTTAAAAAGAAAAATATTGTATGTATTGGCTGCACTACTTTTTATTAGGCAATCTATGCCAAGAAAGCGACCTAAAAAAATTTTGAGTTGTGACTGTTTTTGATTTAGGGTGCGATATGTTGATCTCTATCAAAAGGTTGGTAAGTTAAAAAATTGATCCAAATTATTGCCGCAACCACAAGTTGTTTACAGTTGTGAAATTTGTTCAGCGGGGTTATATTCATGCTCCTGGGACCAAAGCGCATCTCCTGATACATATCACAACATTTTTGGACGCGTATTAGCACTCGACCCCGGTCGGAAACAATTACCACTTATTTGGGATATGTATCAGGAGACGCGCTTTGGTCCCAGGAGCATGGATATAACTCCGCTGAACCAATATTTTCAGTAGTTTGCGAGATATTTGCAATCAAAGTTCACAATTTTCTGTAATTTTCATGTGGTTGTTGTAATGGCACATTAGGCTGAGCCAATGTAATGTATTTCCAATAGGAATCGCATTTGCAATTCATACACTTTTCTGTTTCAGAAACTTTAGTCAAGCCATGCAATGTACAGAGTTTGGCCAGCTTTTCATCACCAATTGAGGCGGTTAGAAGCAAAGGGGTGTAAGTCCCTACATCATAGGAAAAACGAAAATAAATAAGTTCAAGTACTCAAAACTATCTTACGAAGGACTTCATCAGGTTTCATGTGTATCAAATTTACAATACTCCTAAACACACACTTGGAATGAACAATTGCACAAATTTGTATCTGTAATATATATAGCCGATATATATCAAACCTGTTTAAGTCCTTCGTGAGATAGCTTTGAAAAATTGAAGTTAATTATTTTCGTTTTTGCTATGATGTAGGGACTTACACCCCTTTGCTTCTAACCGCCTCAAATGTAGTAGAAATGAAAAGTCAGCAGATCATAGTTATGTAAATGTATGTAGTACTGTTTCGAAACCATTTCAGAAGTCTACCAGTATAAAGGTAAAAGTAGATTGCAATAAAATGCATATTTACAATAAACGATTCATTCGATATAGTAACAGTTTAGTAATCTATTACCAGGCTATCAGTTTGTTAAAGCTTGAATGGGAGTTCGGTAGTCCCAAGTTTCAAGTCTCTAACCCCAACTTAAAGTTGAGGCATGGCGGTTGAAATTATACCGGCATTCGCACACTAATTCAATTGATGAACAAACAATTTCTCTTTTATAAAACATTACATTTATAATGAAATTATCTGAGGCACACTTTATCATCATACTTTGGTCACGGCCACAGCAAAAATGTATTCCATAAAGAAATTTGAGAATGAACAAAACAACACCTCTTCCACATCTAAAGTTATCACAGTGTTAAATATGTTGATGTTAATAGCCAACATTTAACATTTATTTTCCTGTCCTTGAAATGTTATATACAACAAATTGGGTATTTGAGCAAAAAAAATGTTCGTATTTGCTATGAGGTATTTCCCCAATTCTAATCTTAAGTAGTGAACCAGTTTTAGGTAATGTGTTTTTATTGTGTTTCTCAAGGAACATTTTCTGCATACATATGTATGTATGTACATACGTGCCAACATTTAAGCATTTATGCAAAACAATAAAAGTTCCTGCAGTGCAAATATTTCTGCTCGTATTTGCGTATGTTCTTTATTTTTTGAACATTTATTTTATTTAATACTAGCAGGACCCGGCAGACGTTGTTCTGTTCAAATTTAGGGAAAAAATCACACGATAAATAAAAAAGTTTGGAATGTTTCGGTCCCTGGTCCACTTCCCGACAAAAAAGTTACCGCAAATTTTAACAAAAGTAAAAGACTACCTTTGTACCAAATTTGAAGAAAATCGTATTATAAATAAAAAAGTTTGGAATATTTCGGTCTCTGGTCCACTTCCCGAAATAAAACTTTACATAAACACTATCCGGACTCCTACTGAGCTATCCTGTAAATATGAACAAAATCGGCGCTGTAGTTCTGGAGTCTATAACATACATACATACATACATACATCCTATTTTATATATATAGATTTATCAGTCTAGTATTTTATTTTTTTTATTTTGCTATAGTTATTTTTTGAATCAATTGTGTCTTTTTAGATGGTCGAAAAAAACGAGGTCTTGGCCATAAGGGAGACCAAAGTTTACGGGAAGAAAAACAACACAATTTTGTGCAAAATAAGTGACGAGAGTGGCAACGAAGTTCACACCGATCTCGCCGACATATTTCCCTTGGCATCAGTTGTTGCTATTTTTGATTTCGAGCAAAAGCTCGAGGACAAAACATATGAGGACGCCGCCGTACGTATTTTATCCTTCTATGCCCTTTTTATTCTCTCGAATGCAATTATTCACAAATTAAATATATAACCTTTTCTTTTAGATCTCTTACTTATATATGTTGAAGGGACCGACCGGCACTATTGACTCGATGCTTAGAAGATTATTGACCGACGAGGTCATTGAGCAGTTCAATTGGCACGGAACACACACAAAAAAGCGCTGTCCAAGTTGAAACTAATAAAGAAAGTTTTATATGGTAATTTATTTTATTTTTCTTATTTACTTTAACTTATACTAATGTTTAACTTTTCTGGCAGATCGTTTTAAACTACAGGGCGAATCCAGCTATATACAAACCATCAGTCGGCTCAAACAGCGGAGGTATATTGCAACAAACTGAACCAGACTATTTAAATAATAACTGATAATATAACTTAATACTAAAACATATAAATATAAATAATAAAAATAAACAAAACAAACGTAAATAATATAATAATCAAACAATAAAATTATCAAATACAAAAAAAAAAATGTAAATAATAAAATAATTAATCAAATAAATGATAATATAACAAAATACTAATGTAAATAGAATAAATTATTAAATTAATTTAAAAAATAATCAAATACTATATAAAGTAAATGTTAGTAAAACAAAGTAATACAGTATTAAACTAAATTAAAAATAATAAAGTACTAAACAAAATAAATGTTAATATTAAAATAATAAATTAAATATTTCTGAATAACTAATATAACAATAAAATTCTAAACCAAACGTACCTACGAAGTAATTGAAACCAAAATCAAATGTTTATAAATTATTCCTACTAAGTTGTTAAAACCTAAAATCAATTAAAATGGTTTAAAATTAATGTTTATTTTTTAAAACTCTAAAAGACTGGAAAAATGTCATGGATTATTGTATTAAATACTAAAATATGTACCTACCTTTTTAAACTTAACGTTATTAATAAGTTTTTAAAACCTAAAATGAATTAAAATGGTTTAAAATTAATGTTTATTTTTTAAAACTAAAAAAGACTGGAAAATTGTTATGGATTAATGTATTAAATACTAAAATATGTACCTTTTTAAACTTAACGTTATTAATAAGTTGTTAAAAACTAAAATGAGTTAAATCTACCAACTAAGTTATTAAAAGTAAAGACTTGAAAAAAACTAAAAATGGAATTGAAAAATTTTGTGTATTTATGTTTATTTTTAGAAAAGTGTTAATTACTCTGTGCCTCTCTAAAACGTACCTGTTTATTTATTAAAGCTAAAGCACTATTAGATTTAATGTTAATTATTCATTTTTGGTTGAAATTGGCATATGTATAATAAACTACATTTTATAAAATTATTTGTTTTATTACAATTTGGGATAGGTAAAATTTTTAGAAAATTTCCGTCATTTTACCTGGTAAAGAATGATAAAATTACGGTCATTATACAAGTAAAATAACGATGAAATTACTCGTAAAATAAGCCTAATAATGCAAGTAAAATGACCATTTGCATGCCGGTAAAATTGTTGTAATTTTTCCCGTAACATGATTAGTCATATGACTTGTAGCTGTGACGGTGTGAACAGTAAGCCTTATGCCAGAATAAATGAGGAAGAGCGAGATTCAAAACAATTGTTAAACCTCACACATAGGAACATGTGAAATGGACCGGTAAAAAAGTCTACTGACAGCAATGTTAAAATGATGGGAAAAATTCGGAAACTTTCGGGAGCGCTTCCGGTCATTTTACTAGTCATTTTACCGGAACGTATTTGCAGGGTATCTGCATATATTAATGTTAATTAATGTTACTAATTGTACAATGTCAGTGGTTTGGTGTTTTGTTATGATAGCAATTGCATTAAATAAGTTCCGGCAGTTTATTTTGAGCAATATTTATCCATTTCAGTTGAAGTCCTCAATGCCGTGTACTAGTGCATTTTCTTTGTAAACATTCATACAAAACACTTATTAAATCATAAATAAATGCATTTATTAATGAAAAATTTGTGAAATATCAGTGATTTGGGGTTTTGTTATGATGGCATTTGCGTTAAATAAATTCCGGCAGTTTATTTTGAGAAATATTTATCCATTTCAGTTGAAGTCCTCAATGCCGTGTACTAGTGCATTCTGTTTGTAAACATTCATATAAAACACTTATTAAATCATAAATAAATGCATTTATTAATGAAAAATTTAGAAATATCAGTGATTTGAGAAATTAGAAATGAACTAACTACACTCATTTTCCGAATAACGCAAGAGATATCGAAAACACATACTCACCACTCATACAGAAACACTACCTTACGATAGTGAATCAGGGTTGCACTTTGCGTTATAATTCGTATCGCAAAGATACAGCAAGGGGCTCCTGGCGTCAAGCAGTTTCGAAAAAACTTTTTTCAATTACGATAGTCTCGTAGTCAGTGCCGCCTGTATAACAAATAACGTAAATTGCAAAGCAGACCAATTCTTGGTGGAAGTTCTTCCATGACCGAAATTTACTCGAAAATTTTGGAAAGTCACTGCCACAGGATTATCCTGGTTTTGAATAAACTTTTTCATACCTCTCTTGATGTTCGCTGTCCCGGTACTCGAACGTTGGATCTTCGAGGCCAGCAATGCTTCCGCCATACCACGGCAGCCGCCGGAAGGTGTGTTCCGGTCCAAAGAATCATAATTCACTTTTGGGAGGGTTAGGTTTCGAATTCGGATTCTTTATCTTAAGATTGATTTTGTTTTCTAAACTGCGCTACCCTCAAGTTGGTATCTGTCTATATTCCAAGCAAATACATACCTAAAAGGCGTTATACACGATATGTATTGTCAGATGTATATGTCAGTTTTTTGTATGGATACAGAAACACACCGTGTGAACACAAAAGAAAAAGGTCTGCTGACAAATCATATGTACGAACATACGAAATAGAATGGTTTCTATTTCCTTCCGACTTGCAGCTGTTATTTGACTTCGCATTTGCGGCGGTAATTAAAATTGCGCTTAGAGCGATTTTTTTATCTTTTTCCTCCACTAATAACAGTGGATCACAAATTCTAACTTTTTTTCTGCACCAGAGACGCCATATTGAAATTCCTATGTAAAATCACCTCCTAATTCCGAAAATCAAAGTTATTTTTACTTGAATGGTACCGTTTTTGAGATATTTACGATTTACCGTTATTTCAAAAAACAAAAAAGATGGCTCCACTTAATCGTGTATATGTATCTCAAGAACAAATTGAGCTATTCGAAAACGGTTTAAAAAATTTTAAAGCTTATAAAATTTACTATAATCAGTACATACAACACTTTTTGCTAGGTCCTGCAGATACAAACATAGTGAACAATCATTACGGATTTTTCAAATTTTTTTTGTAAAAATATTAAAAAATTTGTACTTTGCGAGGAAGCATCTCGAAAACTTTTTGTTTTTTTGCAGATATTTTTTCCCCCCTCTAAGCTCTGTTTTATTACAAAAAAAACAAGCTATCAGTGAACAAAATCGATGAACTAATACAAAAGTTATAAGCATTCAAGTAAATATATCCATTTAATGCTTAAGTACCCTACTGGTACATATGTGTTAGTATTCGTATATCAGTTAGTTAGCAGGTAGATTTTCGAAAAGTTATTAGATACAAAAAGCTGTTAGTGTCGTTTTCTCAAACCTAGGTACATTTTAAACAAGAGCATATTTTTGAGGCAGGTAGTGTTTTCTTTGTAGAACTAGGGAACCTTTTTGTTTAGGTAGGCTTGAATTTTTACTGGATCTAAGTATAAATAAGAGTACATGCGCCTTGTTCCTTCATAATATCTGCAAGGCTCGCCGGATACTGTTCAGTTTATAATTGCAGTTTATAACCCGTCATTTACTTAAAAATAAAAAATGAATAAAAGGGCGCAAGAGTTTGAGTGTACAAATGATCCAGATATGTTCTGTTTCATCTGCGGTCAATTTATTGTTAAAAGTATGAGACGTGTGTTTTCAAATCCTTTGAAAGTTACATACTATAAGTGTTTTGGAATTGAGCCTAAATACAATGAAAAACCATGGACACCGAACACTGTGTGCACCACATGCCGAGTCGAATTGATTTCTTCGGAAACCGGAACAAAAAGGTACGTTGTAAAAATTAGGAATTTGTTCCCTTTTAATGCATAGCTGACTAATTTCTGAAACTATCTATTCAAATTTAACTTTAGTTCCGGCTCCAGTTTCATTGTCAACAGTAGTATCTGATTACGCGGCATCATGTTGTACTGAATTTCAAACGGTAAACGAAAGAAATTCTTTGTCACAAGCACACCTCAATGATTGGATAAGGGATTTGGAATTGTCAAAGGAAAAGGCCGAACTACACGCCTCTCGAATGCAACAATTTAAATTTGTTTCATCCGATGTTAAGGTAACATATTATAGAACTCGTCACGAAGAATTTTCCAAGTACTATACGAAGGAGGACAGGCTTTGTTACTGCAAAGACATTGCTGGTCTATTCAAACAATTTGGTGAACCATATGATTCAAAAGAGTGGCGATTGTTCATAGACGGCAATAAATTAAGTTTAAAGGCCGTATTATTGCATATTGGCAACCAAAAGCCATCTATCCCGATCGCGCATGCAGTAAATACGAAGGAAACATATGAGATAATGCAAAAATTGCTCAAGTTAATCAAATACGAAGAACATGCTTGGAAAATATGTGCCGATCTTAAAGTCGTTGGAATGCTATGTGGTCTACAAAGTGGATGCACAAAATACTGTTGCTTTCTATGCAAATGGGATAGCCGAGCTCGTCAAGACCACTACATCATAAAGGATTGGCCAGAACGAATCGAGTTTCAAGTTGGGGTAGCTAACATAAAATACTCTCCACTTATAAAGAAGGAAAAAATAATTCTACCTCCGCTCCACATCAAGCTCGGCCTTATCAAAAACTTTGTGAAGGCTTTGGACAAAGAAGGCGAAGCTTTTCATCATTTGAAGACAATCTTCCCAGAGATTTCAGAAGCAAAAATAAAGGAAGGCATTTTTGTGGGACCGCAAATAAGGAAAATGATGACCAATAACCATTTCAAAGAACTATTGTCACCAGTGGAGGGAGCAGCGTGGGATTCTTTTGAAAAGGTCGTTACTTCTCTTTTAGGCAAACACAAAAGTCCTAACTACGAGATGATAGTGAACGACTTAATCAAGAACTATGCGGAAATGGGTAAATAAAAAAACATATTATAATAAATTATATATTACATAAATTTACATGAGAATATATAGCCATAAATCTGCATTCATCGTCCAGTTCCGAACAAACAAAAACGGGAAAAATATAAACAAAAAATTTGTTCTGAATTGAAAGATAAATCCAGCCTATGAAAATTATATACCAATGTGTCACTTATGTATTTATCTAATTTAATTTTTCTTTCAGGAGTAAAGAGAAACCGATCCTAATCTAAATAAGCGTCAAAACAAGACACATAACTTTTTCAATTATAAAATAAGATCATAGAGTTAAGACAGAACCATATGTACATATGCTATTATTTGTAGGGTACTTAAGTATTAAATGGATATATTTACTTGAATGCTTATAACTTTTGTACTAGTTCATCGATTTTGTTCACTGATAGCTTGTTTTTTTTTTAATAAAACAGAGCTTAAAGGGGGGGGGGAAATATCTGCAAAAAAACAAAAAGTTTTCAAGATGCTTCCTCGCAAAGTACACATTTTTTTATATTTTTACAAAAAAAATTTTAAAAATCCGTAATGATTGTTCACTATGTTTGAATCTGCAGGACCTAGCAAAAAGTGTTGTATGTACTGATTATAGTAAATTTTATAAGCTTTCAAATTTTCAAACCGTTTTCGAATAGATCAATTTGTTCTTGAGATATACACGATTAAGTGGAGCCATCTTTTTTGTTTTTTGAAATAACGGTAAATCGTAAATATCTCAAAAACGGTACCTTTCAAGTAAAAATAACCTTGATTTTCGGAATTAGGAGGTGATTTTACTATGGCGTCTCTGGTGCATTTTGGCTGTAAACCAGTGTAATTCGTGGTTTTCATTTTGAAGTTTTGTGTATAATAAATCAAAAGCAACACAAAATACATATCATGTAAACGCAAAGTAAATTAAGCGAATTTGACGCGCAGTATGAGTACATATGGATCGAAAACTTGACAGGTACATATGACAATACAAATGAATACTTAGCTCAGTTGCGTAGACACATTGCGCTAATACCGGCAATGCGCTGGCTTCATGGCATCAGCGCAAAAAAACTTTGCAGCAACAACCAGCCATAACTTCTATCACTTTTGGCATGACTTTGACACAAGAAATTGTTGACAATTTGCTTTTTATTTCTGAGTCTACCTGTTACTTGTACCATGGTTTTTATTTAAAAAAGTGTCATTTATCGCCTTTTTTTAAATAAATTTTCCCCAATAACTCCACACTTCTGGCCATAAACTAAGTTAACATTTTTATAATTTTTTATTTTTATTTCATTTATTTTGTTTTTGGTTTCTACGGTCTTTCTATTTACATATATTTGTAAAATTTGCAAGCTCGAGACCAGTGAACAATAATAATTGGTTTTTAATTATTATATCCGATTTTTGTGGAAAAATTGATATTTGGAGAAAAATTACAAAGCTAATCACAGCGATGGATAGGATTACATGTTTCAAAGTGTCCCCACTTATCATCAGATCCCTTTTCGGACACTGGGATATAAACCCGTGTCTGCACCAAAGCCGCTGTTAGAAATCTAAAGTAAATAGAAAGGCCGTAAAAACCAAAAACAAAATACACTAAACCATAGCACGGGTTAAGTACAATAACAATGTACAAACAAACAAGCCCAACACACGCAGTGATACATATGGACTGGTAGTCTAAGCAATGTGTGTATACTGGCAAGACTAAATCAACAAAACCAATGGAAAAATTGAAGTGGGGATGAATGCATCGTGACGTCACAGGGCATCATAGCTGAGTTGTTAGATTTCTAACAGCGGCTTTGGTGCAGACACGGGTTCATATCCCAGTGTCCGAAAAGGGATCTGATGATAAGTGGGGACACTTTGAAACATGTAATCCTATCCATCGCTGTGATTAGCTTTGTAATTTTTCTCCAAATATCACTTTTTCCACAAAAATCGGATATAATAATTAAAAACCAATTATTATTGTTCACTGGTCTCGAGCTTGCAAATTTTACAAATATATTTTATTTATTTATTTTTATTTATTTTAATAAATATTGCCTAGACTTTTTCGATGGTGGTTGTTCCGGACCAGTGGCATCGCATTCATCGCTCTCATCAGTTTCTGAACCACACAAAATGTCAATGTGTGACTCCACTGTTGGCCCTTCTGCATCTCCTGAAAACTCTTTAACATCAAGATCATTCTTGTCTTGCCACACAAGCTTACTCCACCAGAAAATTTCAGCAATTATTGCACTCGGCGACTTTTTGCCTCTATATCTGTAAGTTTTTGTTTTATTAAAATGAGATTGAAAAAATAAAAAATCAGTATTACCTCATTTCAAATGGCATAGCAACTCGATGATAGCGTTCACCTTGTTCATCAGATTCGGTAGCCAATTGTTTGCTGAAGTAGTCCAGATGATAATGTAAATAATGGATTTTCAAGGACATGTGGACACCAATTTCCGAAAATGCTCTTAACATCCTTGCGACAGAAACATCGTAGTTGTTAGAACGATGCTTTCCCAACAAGCCTTCTATTACTTCTTTGATTGCCCTCCATGCATTCAATTCAGCGTCAATCAAAATATTGTTGAATGCGTCACTTTTAATCAGCTTTCGTATATCTGGACCATTTAGTACGCCTGATTGGAAAAATTAATTAGTTAAGATGGAAAATCATGGGAAATGAATGTGATATTATAACTTACCTTAGAAGAGAAAATATCTGGGCTAGAGCTTTTGGCACAGGAGTGTGGTCCGAATGAGGCAATGGTGTTGCGGCACTTGCAACACCAACGTAATTATACGATTTTCTTATTTCTTGCGGCTCCTTTATTCGCACATGCATAGCAATTCAATGGATTGTGACTTCGCCAGGATTAGTCCAAGTCATTGGGATACCGAATGGCATACTTTCACGTCTTCTATTTTTCCAATCCATTAGACGGTTGTAGCAGCTTTTACACACAATATTTGGTACCCAATTTTCGTTCACTATAACATTTTGGTTTAAGTACATCTCGTATGTTTGAACAAAATCAGTACTGAAATTTCCCCTTTTATTATGTGTTGAGGCATATTGACCACAGCAGTAGCAAAAGCTATTTATATCTGGCTTAACCAGTTCCATATTCCGTTCTCTTTTGTTCACTTTTAAAAAACTGGAGAAAAATCACTTTTACTGTTCGCGTTCGTCGGCACTTGTTGAATGGCAAAAATCACAGAACCAGTGAAAGAAAGAGAAGAAGTATAATGACAATGAATGTTTTATGTGAACATTACAGAACCAGTGTTGCCACATCAATATTTCTCTTTTACAGTAGAAAAATATGAGAGAGTTCGGCTTGTGAGTGTCAATGTTTTCTCCAAATAATGTTGTGCATATCTGGAGCAAATTTTATAAATTCATACATTCACCTAATTGTGAATAAATGAGAAACGCGTGCATCGATTTTCGGTGCAGTGAAATAACTCCCAAATGAAATAACTCCCAACAAAAAAATGAAATAACTCCCAAATATTTTCCATGCAAGTTGGGACTTATTTCATTATGAAATAGCTCCCAATTCATTGGGACTTATTTCATAATTTTAACTGGGAATTATTTCATAATGAAATAACTCCCAAATGAAATAATCCCCAATAAAATATCTTTGGGAGTTCTTTCATAATTTTTGGAAATTGGGAGTTATTTCATTTTTTGGGACTTACTTCATTGCTTGTAATCCAGGCATTGGGAGTTATTTCATTTTTAATGGGAGTTATTTCATTTTTGTTGGGAATATTTTTTAGCGAACTAACGTCATTGACATTAATTCGCATTAAGAAGGCGAACTAAAGTCAGTACATTTTTTTTATATTCCAAATTTTCATTTTTCATTATCACCTTCGACTTATGATCATTATATCATGAATCTGGGATTTAAAAAATGAATCTGAGATTGGCTTAGGTCAGATCCCCAATTCGGGGCGTGATCAATGGTATTTATGTGCAGAACTCCTTTCAACATTGGCGGCCTTCGGCCGCGCTTCAAAAAATAACCCTGGGCTACGCCATTGCAACTCCGGGTGGTTGCATAGCCGTGGCTACCGCCACGGTGATGTCCTTCCGCGTGCCACTCTTTTCTCACAGGGTAATATGATTACAACAACCACATTCAAATGACTTTAACTGCAAATATCTCGCAAACTACTAAAAATATTCACCCCTATTCTGCATTACAATTACGTTCCCGCTCTACGCTCCGCTTGGATCGTAAATATGCATTCTGAGTTACGCTTGGATCGAAAGAAGAAGAGGAAGAGCTATACGTTTTTCGAAGTCAGCTGTTTGCCTTGGAATGTGTGAAATTGAAACATAACAAAGCAATTTAAATTACACAAATTATTGCTTTTGAAATAAAAGTAAAGCTTTATTATGATTTATAAACTTAATTGTATATTTTTGAGCATTATTGAATAAGTTGAGTGAAATTTTATAGATCAATTGACTGATTGTAGCATACAACGAAGGATGAACAAAAAGCAAGAGGACACTGTTGGTGGATGTTACCACATCGTCAGTAGGTAGCTGGTATTTTCCATAGAGTAAGTGCTAGAAGAGTGCGCTTTGTCGACCAGGTACACAGATGGTTGGCGTCGCATCGTGGGGCCACACCATACGCCGAGCAAACATTAGACATGTCAGTGTTAAGTCTGACCGCAGGTGGTACTTTTCCCTGGAGGAAGACATTGGCCGCCCCGGAACTGACAAAGAAGTTTACAGAGTATAAGTGGGTGCTGTGGAGTGGCCGTCGGTGCACGTTTGGATATAATGGCAAAGTCAAAGCCATTACCTTAGTTTTAATTTCGTTAGTAATATTGTTTGGTGTTTTGAATGCTAGTCCAATTTGTATCTAATGTGCGTCCAAAAATATTAGATCTCCGTAGGCGGATTCACATTCCTGGCATCGAAACGCGTCTTTTGATATTCCTCCCTACATTTTTGGACAAATATTAGCACTCGGCACCGGTCGAAAACAATCACCCTGCAAACATCAAAAAACATCATTAGAGCACAAAAACAAAATATAGCGAGCGTTTTACAACTTTTACATACGAGTTTTACTTGAATTTCAAGAATTTCAACAAAAAATCGCGGGAATCAATCGTAAATTGTTTGCAAAATAAAAAACAAGCATTTATCCGCCAACAAAATTCCAACGTAGAAAAACGGAGCTACGATCGAAGTGCAGAATTAGCAGAATTGGAAGTTTCGAAGTTGAACGTAGCGGAATTGAAACGCAGAATACCAAAGTTGCCAAGCGGAGAAATTTTCGATCCAAGTCGAAATGCAGAATAGGGGTGATTGGTTCAGCGGAGTTATATTAATGCTCCTGGGACCAAAGTGCGTCTCCTAATACATATCTCAACATTTTTGGTTGTGTATTAGCGCTCGGCACCCCACGTAAACGATTACCCACGTCTAGATTTAGAATCTGAAATGAGATTTTTGTTTTTTTTTCAACCCTTCAAAAGTTACTTGCAGTTAAAGTTCACAATTTTCTGTTATTTTCATGTGGTTGTTGTAATGGCACATTAGGCTGAGCCAAAAAAGTGAAAAAGTGTGGGAAACGTGGCACGCGGAAGGACATCACCGTGGCGTAGCCCAGGGTTATTTTTTGAAGCGCGGTCGATGGCCGCCAATGCGGAAAGGAGTTCAGCACATAAATACCCTGGATCGCGCCCCGAATTGGGGATCTGATCTAAGTCTAACTTTCGCCTGCGGCGCTACTTCGTCGAATCTCAAACCCAAATGCCTCAATGACATTAATTCGCATGTCCAAAGCGAACTAAAGTCAAAATATTATACGAATTAACGGCACTGACTTTAATTCGTTTTTGGTCATGCGTCTTAATGTCACTGACATTAATTCTCTTTTTGGGTGCGTAATTTGTTTGGAGGTTGAGCCCAATGTACTATTGATGCCGTGCAAACATTTAAAAATATGCAACGCTTGTGTTCTAATGCTGCAAGCTAAGAGTATTTTTGAAGGACTAGAAAACTTTAACTGCCCGATTTGCCGTCAAAAGGTCGACAACACTATTCAGGTTCTCATGTAATTGTTACACACATTCACATATCTATGTACATATTAATTTCCTGTATTTTTCAAATGTCATTGTAACTGATTATATTGTAAAAATATACCATTTCAAATTTTGATTTGGGATTTATTTCAATTTTTTGTGACTTATTTCATTTGGGAGTTATTTAATTTTTTTGGGACTTATTTTATTTGGGAGTTATTTCATTTGTTTGCGGACTTGTTGTTTCATTGTGAAATAACTGCCAAATATTGGGAGTTATTTCATTTCCTTCTTTGGGAGTTATTTCATTTATTAAAGTTGGGAATTATTTCATTTTTATTGGAACTTATTTCATTGGGAGTTATTTCATGGGAGTTATTTCATTTGGGAGTTATTTCACTGCACCTCGATTTTCATGATCTATGCCTTTTTTTGCTCATGAGTTATGTGACTTTACGCGAAAGTAATTAGTTTTGGCACTTTTTTCCATTTTGGATTTTTTATGAATTTAAAAAAAAAATTAAACTTTTAGGCAAAAAATAATTTTTTCCCAACATACATTCATTTTTAACTTCGAAAGTGTTGCACATATAGGACAACGGTATAGAAACAGATTAGAGAAATTGTAATTCTTATTTTTGTAAATTTGTTTCATCAAAATCGGACAAGTTGTTCTCGAGTTATGTTAAACTACGTTTTTGCCAAAATGTTACAACTAAGCGAAAAAACATCAAAATAAGGAAAAAATTAAAAAAACTGAGACATACGAACGCCAAACCCTTTGAGGGTTTTACTATACTGACCTAGTACCATCACCCTGACTTGGAATTTCTCACCCCCCAGATTGGCTGTTGTACTGTGTTACCGGCTCCAATAGATGAGGACGAGCTGATAGAAATCTTAACTCTGAACTCAAAACGTCCGGCCGGCATCCAATAACAGTTTTGGTAGAAACGTATCTAGCTTAGACGAAGTTATCCTTCCAGATATAGATCCAGAAGTAGAATCCCACTTACAAGTCGTAGCAGTGCAAGAAATCAATATTGCCAAGTGCTGGAATTGTTTGAAAGAAGATCACTATTGGCAGGAACGGAGCAGTTTCTGCTGGGCTGTGACGAACCGGGAAGGTATAAGCCGCATTGCCAAGCCTGTTTCTCTCATCTCTCGAAAAACCCGAACTAATGAGCCTCACGACAAATTCACCTAATCGAAAGCCCTCGGCAGCTGCAGAAATCCGTTCAGTTAAAAACCTTGAGCATTACCATTATTACAAAAATATCAAGTCTACCCGCAAACTTGTGCTATTGGCTGTCTTTAAAGATAAAATCGATAACAGATTATATGCTCAAGTTAAGGAGTTTGAAGAGTTAGGTCTATTAGACACAGGCGCTAATATCTCATGTGTTGGTTGAGATATGGCTGCGTCCAATTTTTCCAAATATCCACAGCTTTAGCCTGTTAAAACAATGGCGCGGACCGCTTTGTTATTCCAACTATCACCAATGACCTCATATTAGGTATAGACTTTTGGAAATGCTTGCATACCTAATCCCGTTGATGGGTATCAATGCATCCAGTTTTGTCGATACAGGTGATAAGTAAAACATAATTCGGAATTGGATAAAGTTTGTCGAATTCCCAACAACATCAGTTAGATTTAATTAAGACGATGTTTCCGAGTTTTGAAACTCAAGGATTGGGACGAACTACCCTAATAAAACATTTCATTGACATTGTGGATGCACAAGCAGTAAAGCAACGGTTTTACCCCGTGAGCCTTTTTTTTAATTTTTTTTATTTATTTCGATGTTGATGAACTTATATACTAAAATAAACAATAGTTTTGATTTAATATTATAATTATACAATGACTCTAGACGAGTTCTCATGTACTTGGCGAGCTATATATGATATAATATAACATTTTATTAGTTGATATCATTTATGTGTAACCGCTTTAATTAAAGCTTAGGTATATGAACCATGTTTGTGTTGCAAAGAAAAAACTTTAAAAAACAGTGCCTGATTAAATATTTATAATAAATGATAAAATTAAGAAAGGAAAGTTATGTCGGATGTCCGGCATGAGCAGGTGTTGTGTTTATGTGTGATTTAGCCACCAGCATTGTTTTATGATGGAAGATGCTTCTAGTTTGTCCCTGGAAGAGATATATGTATTAAAACGTTTGTTTTCTGTGTTAATTGTTTTCGAGGTGATTGTTTTTGCATTGGCTCTTCTAAAAATGTGGTAGATTATCGGCAGAGCTGGGTAAATTCAACTCCATTACAATTACAATTCCATTCCTCAGGAATTGGGGAAAGTAATCAATTCCTTTGCCCCACACAAAAGGAATTCATTACATTTCAATTCCTCAAAAAAAAAAATCAAATGTAATTTCCTCATTTTGAGGCTCAAGTCCAAAAAAATTTTTTTTTGGAATTGAAAAAAAAATACTTTGAGCAAATGTAATTTCTTCTCAAATACTTTCGAAAGGAATTGAAAATGTAATAGAAATTTTTCCAATTACATTACAAGGAATGCCAAAAGTACTTTCGAATTTCCAATTACATTCCTCAAAGGAATTGTGAAAGTAATTGATAAGCAAAATGTTAATTCTTGCATAAAAACATATTTCAATCGACTTTTCGGGCAATATTTTTCACTTTTTCAAAAAGGGATCCCTTCTAAGCAATAATGACCCATACTCGAAAACACCAGGGAGCATAAAGTTGTACTGATTTTGCTAGCCAAGTTGATCCGCCCTCTTCCCTTCGTAGAAAAAGGCATGTGAAGGGTTTTATCTGATGAGTAAATTTACTTTGAATTCATCATTTAAACAACAACGACTTATAGAACGTGACCTTTATTCATCCGGAGAGAGCCGAACTTGTAATTTTCCGCTATTCTCCGATAATTCACACTCTTCAATATATGATTTATCCGCGTCCATGCGCTGATGGACCGGAAGTCTTATGACAAAAGATATAAAGCAAATAAGTGCTGACCACGCCATGATATTTTTATATCTTTTGCTTGACGCCTTCAATACCTAACAACGTCCAACGGAAGGAGACCGCTGCCAAACAATGGTCGTCTACAACAAAGCTCCAGCGCCATAGTTAAGAAAAAACTTCTCTACCAATTTGTGCTGTGCTGCTTCCAATGTATTTCTACAAATTTGGGGAACATACAGCCCATTGTCCACCGAAAGATAATGACACCACCTGGAGGACTCAAAGTTGTTACGGGTATCTTCTAGCTGTGCTTATGTCCCATCTCCACCAAGAAACTAAAATACTAAATATTAAATAATTATTATATTAAGGCCCGGTTTCACCAGCGTGACTAAGACTAAAACTAAGTCGCGACTTAAGTTAGCCTAGATTTGCGACTAACTTACTTTTGGGTTTCACCAACTTAGCAACTTAAATAGTTTTGACCACAACAACCCGGTCAGCTGTTTTATACATAGTAGTATTTATAGAAATAGTAGTAACGTATAGAAATGCACCAAGGAATATATACATAGATCTCAGGCCGCATATCCCTTTGATGGGAAGGTGGTAAAATAGTGCTTATTTGAAAACGATGGTTTGGTAATGGTTGCATGCTTCCAAACAAGCGTTAACGTGCATCTACGCTTACCTCGTTAAAGTCATGCATGGCAAAGTTTCCAACTGGGACGGTGCACAAAGCAAATTAGTAACATTTCTGCAGTATGGGTTTCGAATGCCAGCAACACTGACTTAGTCTAGGATAAGTCAGCTGGCAGGCTGACTAAGTTGGGACTTAGTTAAGTTAGATGGTGAAACTGAAAAAGTGAAAATCGAGACTTAACTAAGTTAAGTCGAGCTGGTGAAACCGGCCCTAAGCAGGCAGTCTCTTTTCGTCGAAGATCAGCCTTCTAAATTCAAAAGAGATGAAGGAGAGAGCGCGCTTCCCAGGAAGACTAGTGTCAACCTAAACTATCACAATACACTCCCTGTATGACATCAATCATCATTTCAACTGCATAGTTAAAAACAACACCAGTAAGATTAACTATTTTGTACAGCATGGCTATACACAACCACAGTTTTAATAGCTAACAAATTTAATAAGCAAATAAACATTTATCAGTTTTTCAATTACTTTTGCAATTCTTCAAAGGAATGGGAAATTTGAAATTGCATTTGGGATTCCTTGTAATGTAATTGGAAAAACTTCAATTACATTTTCACTTCCTTTCGAAAGTATTTGAGAAGAAATTACATTTGCGCAAAGTTTTTTTTTTTCAATTCCAAAAAAAAATTTTTTTGTACTTGAGCCTCAAAATGAGGAAATTACATTTGGTATTTTTTTTTGAGGAATTGAAATGAATTCCTTATGTGTGGGGCAAAGGAATTGATTACTTTTCCCATAACATGTAATTGGGAATTGAGAGTAATTTAATTCCTAAAGTAATGATTACTACCCAGCTCTGATTATCGGTATGTGATCTTTGTTTTGTATAAATAAGTTCTTGTCTAGGTAAAGGAATGATTCTGGGGGTGTAAATCCATTTCTGACTGTAAGGGAAAAGTATTCTTGGCTTTCATAGAAGGGTACACTTATCAGTGTGTTATTGTCATTGTTAAGACAGCATAGTATAAGTCTTCTTGTTGAATTTATTATGTGGCAGTCAGTTCTCGGTACTTTTGCTGTACTATAGGCCTTCGCATTCGAAATGTATTTTGTATAATTGCTATATACTGACCTGTATATACCCCGTGAGCCCTAACGTAGAAAAACCTATGTGTATGACTTAGGAGTCATTCAAGTATACAGTAGCCTTTGGAGTTCCCCCATGAGTAGGCTGACCATAAATATGAATCGAAAATGAGGGACAAAATTTCAAATGATATAAGTACAAACATATATGTATGTATTTATGAAACTTGAAATCGTAAAAAATATTTATTAATCAAATAATAGGCTTACAAACATATGTAATTCACATTCTCTTCAGACTTTTTGTTTTAACAAAAATAAAGAAATTTGTAAGTTTAATTACAGGTATGTACATATGTATCTACAATAAATTATGTAGGTGCGAAACAAAAAGAGTCTGTTTATTTTTCTACCTTAAATTTAGCTTGGGATCATATTTTATTTGAAATTAAATTTATTGACTATGAAACTATTTATATTTTTAGCCATTATGGTAAGTAGTTGTTTATTAAAGTTAGTTAAATAGTCCTTAAATTCAAGACAAGTGAGATATTAGTTACATTTTGTTATCAATATCCCTTTAATAGTCTCCACTTTCATCTGGAATTTCACAAAATTTACAAGTGATTTACTTGTTGCCGCATCAATATTAGCCTGTTGATGGTTTTTCGACGTTAAATGGCGTTCAATATTCCACTTTCCACTATTGGCAATTGAAAAAATAGCATTACATTTCAAGCACTTCACTTCACTTTCATGTGATGCTTTCACTATAAATTCCTACATTTCTTTTAGATTGTTGTTGAAGGTGCATTTTCTTTGAGGAGGCATAATGCTAATTTGGTAACTTAATTTAATGTCCACAAATCAATTTTAATACGATTTACCAATTTCTTTCAAATTATTTTCCCACACAGCAACCACAAAAATTACATTCCAGCAATCATATGGTCAATGAGGATGGTAGTTATTATCGATAACTACGTAAATTCTGATTAGAAAAAGGGCTGCCACCTCAACCTTTTTAATATAAAACAGATTTTAAACAAAAAGGGGAATATTCATAGCCAGCTTTTATCAAGACTATGAATAAGCCCCAAAATAAATAAATGAGGGACAAATGAGGGACACTAGGAAAAAAACAGAACATTTTGATGTTTTCCGAAAAAGCAAAAATTCGAGGGACAGACGTCTGAAAAACAGAACGGTCCCTCAAAAAACAGAACGGATGGTCAGCCTACCCATGAGATTAGTGCTAAAACCCATAGAAGTTCATCTAAGCCTCGACCCGAGAAAGTAGAATACTAGGAAAGATGCTTACCCCTTACCAAGCACAGATGGAATTTTTGCTCGATTACCTAAAGCTAATTTCATAACTAAGCTGGACCTAAAGGATACATATTGGCAGATCGAATAAGACGATATTTCAAAGCCAATGGCAGCATTTACGGTGCCAGGAAGACCGTTGTACGAATTTCTAGTTATGCTTTTTGGGCTCTGTAATGCCCTATCCACCATGTGCCGACTAATGTATGTAATCATACCTCCAGAGCTTCGTCACTGTGTTTTCGGTTATCTGGGCGATCTTGGTATTGTTTCGGATACATTTGAGTCTTACCTCGAAACGTTGATACGCATTGCAGAGCAGTTTAAAAAGCTAACCTTGCACTCATCATCGCCAATAGCAAGTTCCGCGTTAGTGAAGTCACTTATTTGGGATATGTTATTGGCTGTGGTGGAATATCCACGGATCTCTTCAAAATTGACTAAATTCTGTCATGGCCTATACCTAAAAACCTGAAGCAGATACGAGGGTTTTTAGTAGTCTGTGGTATCGCGGGTCTATCGAAAATTTCGTCAAGTCACATATCCCATAACGTAAGTGTTATCGGCATTTAGATGCCAGGGACTATGGAGTCGGCACAGTCCTTGTTCAGTTGTCAGGCGAAGGCGTCAAAAACCCAGTTTCGTGGCAGAGCGCGAGTGTGCCAACAGAATCTTAGTGGAATACTGGCTAGATGAGCATTAAAGTTGCAAGGGTAAAAGTTCACAGTATCCCATAGGAAAGAAGAACATTTAGTACTAGACGCCTTATCGAGGTTGCCCGAGGTGGAAGACATAGCAGAAATCGAGGGTATAGGGCCAGAGATAAACCTTGACTCGCCAGCCTTCTTTGACGAAGATTATGAAACATTAATAGCTAAAATTTTGTTGGAGCCAGACAAACTGCCAGACTTAAGCATTGACGACAAGTTCGTTTATATTCATACAGAACACAGCGCTGGAGACCCCGAGCAAGAAGAGCAATCCTGGAAGCTGTAGGGTCCAGAAAACCTACGCTCTAAAGTTATTAATAGAACTCATGACTCAGTCATTTCGGCTGATGGTGGTACGAGCAAGACCATAGCCCGTTTTCGGCGCTGTTTGTTCTGGCCGGGATTAGCTAAGCATTTAACATTTAACATTTATTCAGGATTTAAAATTAGCACAATAAGATATTGAAATATTTTTTAGCACAACAATGAAATAACATTAAAGCAGCCATTATGCTTACTTAGCTTAGGCTTGACTTGACTTGTACTTGACATCGCCACTTATCATCGATTATACTTACTTAGCGCATGTTATTATATCCATTGGCTAAGTGCAACAAAACGTTGCATTCACGGGCGAAAAAGGGACAGAGCTTGTGGAAGGGTGCCATGATCGCGGCGTGTGCACTGGCTTTTAGGCCCGGAGCATCAGCTTCGTGGTTCGATAACGCGATCATCACACAGCGCTACCCGTCTCAATCAACGATCACACAGGATAAATTTATATTTTGCACACTGGAACTTCAGAATAAATAAAATAAACAAACCATCGTACACAAGTGCGCTTGCTTGCCTTACTTCAGCAATACGAACCTTCACACTTGCCCTTTTGTATGCCAGGCAGCTCATTTCATTAGGTTGGTGGCTGCCTCTATACCCGCACTACCATTGGCCTTCTTGCTATTATCAAGGCCCCAAAATACATTACCACGTTATTACTTTCCCATGGCTCAAACCAAATAAAAATCAATCTAGTTCATCATTATGTCTATTATAATTTACAATCAAAAATTCAATCCATCACAAATGGCTTTTCTTAGTCTAGTAGAATAGATAAAATTTTTACAAACTTTGATATTTTTCATAATTTCAAAATAAACTTCGGTAGAACTTTCGTCAGTCCCCCAAAACTACAATTTCATATATTTGACTAAATGACAAACTTATTGTATGTATGAAATTATTAGTTGCGTTCCAGTTTGCTGACCTGAGTCGGGTCACGGTCATAATTTAACAGGAACGATGCGGGTCAGCTGCATGAGAGTTGGCAGCACTAAAACAAATCAGCTGTTTTGTTGTGAAGAAGAAGGAAAATAATAAACAAACATTTTGTGGATCGAGAAAAAAAGCAAAAAATAAAAGAAATTGAGAAATTTTTAGAGGTATTAACTTATAAAAGTTGTTATTAAAAGAAGTTATTACATACTTCACTTTTTTATAGATTATGTGTGAAGCAACTTCGTCGGAATCGGCAAACACCAGCGGTAGGAAGGAGGATTTTCTAAATTCTTCTGCGAGCACGATGAGCGTCTCAGAAAATGAAGAGGAACTTTGTACAAGTTATAGAAAATTATACCGACCTAGAGTTCAGAAAGCATTTTAGGTTAAACCGATCAACGGCAAATCTTTTAATTGGTAAGCATTTGATACTAGAAGGCCGTTAAGTGCTAAAATATTCTATAGATCCCTAAACAATGTTCTTTTTTTTAATTTTATAGCACGCTACAGTGAAAGCCCATTATATAGCAGCAATCGGCATTTTAGTACGTGGCGAATACCAATACATTTCGAGAGATTGCAAATCTTTTAAACATGTCAAAATCATCCGCATGGAGAGTAATAAGAAGAGTGACTGACTGGGTTTTGTCGATTGGCCACGAATTCATTGAGCGGCCTTCTGTTTCCAAGGCACAGGATAATATGCGCAAATTTGAGCAAAAGAAGAACATCCCGAACGTTATGGGGTGTATTGATTGCTCACATATAAAAATTAAAGCACCATTATCAAATAAAGAGGCGTATTTTAACCGAAAGCACTATTATAGCTTACAGTTGCAAGCCGTGGTAGATCCGGATAAAATGTTCATTGACGTATTCGCGGGGGAGTCAGGATCGCTACATGACAGCCGAATTTTGAGACGTTCCAGTTTGTATCAAAGAGCAAAGGACGATATGGAGTCAACTTTTCCATTTAATTCTTTTTTGCTTGGAGACTCTGCGTATGGAAATTGTCAATGGGTAGTAAGTCGATTTCGTGACAACGGATTTTTAACATCGGCTCAGAGACAATTCAACTTTATACACTCATCAACGAGAATTGTGGTTGAAAATGCATTCGGGTTACTTAAAACCAGATTTCGACGATTGCTTCATTTCAATGAAATTATTGATTTGAGATCAGTGGTCAACACAATTTTATGCGTATGCATTCTTCATAATATTAGCTGCTTAGAGCATGACAGCATTGAAGATGAGACGTTAATAGAAGAGAGGGCTCAGAATAGTGGACAAGACAACGATATTTCATCTGGGAATCGACGGGATGTAATATTTCAGCAACTTATAAATTCAAATGTTATCACTTTGTCATAATATGTATGTACCTACCTAAATTTTAAGTATTTTTGATTTCCTGTAAAACCTATAACTTTTGAAATAAATTTGCGAATTACATTTTTTTATAGTTAATTGAATTAACCAACTTTGTTTTTATTTGAATTAGTGGAGAAAAAAAAATCGTGTCACATAAAGAGAACAAGACATCTTTAACAAAAATATTTCTTTAAATTGTGTTATAAACATAAAATGAAAAGAAAGACTCAGACTACATGATTTCTTAAAACTATTCTATATATGTACAAAAAATAACAAAAAAATATCAGACTTCATGGTTTCTTCAAACTATTCCATATATGTATGTATACGCAACATTTAAATAGTATCACATACTTCATTGTTTCTTAAAATTATTATATACTAGCTGACCCGGCACACTTCGTTCTGCCCAAAATAGACTTTACTATTAAGTTCATTTAAAAAAAAGATATCCAACTGAATGATAAACTATGTATCTATTCCAATCTAAGTTAATATTCGCCGACACACTAAATCATTTGCACCAAATCACTCAGATATTGATAATCTACACATTCGCAACTGTTCATTTCGTAAATGTAAACTATTTACCACGAAAAGCTACCGCTACCACTTCAATCACTAAATTAGAAATAATATTGTAAGCTGTCAAATGAAATGACTGCCTTCTACCCACAAATTTATTTTCACTGAGTATGAAAGGCCAAAATCGCCTAGGCGGTTAGATGGCTATTTTAAGAAAGTAAGTGAGAGATTGGAATATATATAATGGTCACATAGAATGATGCCATATCGAACAAAATTGGAAGCAAATAAAATTTTCAGTGCGTTTTCTTCGTTGTTCTTTTTATTTCTTTGTTCTTTTTATTTCTTATTTATTATTACTATATCTATTTATATTATTATTCGTATTTAACGAAAGCTAATGTTTATCTTTTAAATTACTGCTTGTATGTTAAGCTTGCTTTTACTCTAACCATTTTAAATGTTTGGTTGCAATGGAGATGCGAATAGCATTGAGGATAACAGTCGTGCTCTGCTGAACATTTTGTGCGAGCGTAATAATGGCCTAAATGTGGTGCATTTTAATGCGCGGAGTCTCAATCCTGAAAAGATGGATGTTATTAGGAGCGTATTCGAACGATCTTTCGTCGATGTAATTTGTGTATCTGAGACCTGGTTTAGACCTGAAGTAAAGGACGCTCATTTTGACATGGAGGGCTATGTACTTTATAGGATGGATAGGAGAGTTAAAAGGGGTGGTGGTGTAGCAATTTATTGTAAAAAGTATCTTAAAACTCGGTTAATATCAGGTGTATCTGGTAGCGTTACTGAGCATTTGTTAGTTGAAGTGTCTAGTTTTTTGTCTAAAGTCCTTCTGTCATGCATTTATAGTCCCCATAAGTGTTGTGATGTCAATGAGTATTTTTCAATGCTGTCCTCTGTGGCTGTCAGCTACACTGATATTATTATCTGTGGAGATTTTAATGTGAATTTGCTAAGTAATGACTTGTATAGTTACCGTCTGTTAGAATGTATTTCCAGTGTTGGTCTTGATGTTGTGAACGTGTCCGTACCCACAAGGTTTGGACAAAACTGCAGTCCTAGCCTCCTAGATTATTTTGTTGTGTCTGACATGTCTATTGTTTTAAAGTTTGACCAAATGTCGTTTATCTCGGACCATGATTTAATTTTTTGTTCACTTGACATTAAGCTTAATGACCGTAATGTGGCGGCTTGTCCACCTATTTCACCTGACTATCGTCTGCTGGACGTTAATAGCCTCTTACGTGATATATCCCAAATTAATTGGTCTGGCTGTTGGGGTCTGAGCTCAGTGCATGACAAACTTAACTTTTTAAATGAAAACATTATACTTTTATATACAGCCCATGTTCCGCTTCGCACTTACCGTAGTCGACCTATATCTTGTCCGTGGTTCACCACTTCGGTACGAGCTATGATCAGGAAGCGTAATAGACAATACACCCGTTGGAAAAGGAACCGAAGTGGAACTAATTGGAATGCCTATAAGCTTGCCAGAAATGAGACCACCGCCCTGATAAAGCGAGAAAAGTGCAAATACTATAGTAGGATGTTAGATACTTCCTTGCCGAATCATGTTTTGTGGCGTAACCTGAAAAGTCTTCGTGTGCATGTAAGTGACAGTACTGATTGTTCCCTTAGTCCTGAAGACCTAAATGATGCTTTTGTGTGCCGTGTTTCTCCTAATTGTGCTAATACTTGTTCTATTACCAGCCCTGCCTCTGTAGAGCCTATCTCGCAAGCATTTGAGTTTAAAGCCGTGTCCGAATTTGATGTGGCGAGGTGCATCTATAAGATAAGGTCGAATGCAATCGGTGAGGATATGATACCCATCAAATTTGTAAAAATAATAGCACCCTATATTCTGCCTACTCTATCACATGTCCTTAATCACAGTATTACAACCTCATGCTTCCCTGATAAGTGGAAAATTGCCACTGTGCGACCTATTGCGAAAAACAAGTCTGCCAACACTCCCAGTGATTTTCGACCGATTAGCATTTTGCCAGCTCTCTCAAAGGTCTTCGAGATGTTGTTGTCCGAGCAAATTCACTCTCATATCGATACCTTTGACTTGTTGTCCACTTATCAGTCTGGCTTCAGACCAAAGCGCAGTTGCTCTACGGCTGTCTTAAAAATTTTAGACGATATTAGAGTACCTTTTGACAAACACCAACTTAGTTTATTATGTTTACTTGACTTCTCGAAAGCCTTTGACTCTGTTAATTGTGACTTGCTTTGCATGAAATTGAAAAATTACTTTGGTTTTGGTGACTCCGCAACGCGGCTTATGCGGAGCTATTTAACGGGTAGATCTCAACGTGTCAAAATTGGCTCCGAAACTTCCGGTCTAAAACCACTACTTTCTGGGGTTCCCCAAGGATCGATACTCGGGCCATTGCTATTTAGTATGTTCATAAATGATATATTTTATGTTTGTAAGCATGCACAAATGCACGCCTATGCTGACGATGTCCAGTTGTACTTATCCGGAAACCACGAAGAGGTAAGCGTAATCTGTTCGAAGTTAAATAATGACTTAGCATCTATCTATGACTGGGCGATGAAAAATGACTTATGTCTTAATAGCGATAAATCTTATGTGCTACCCATAGCTAAAAAAAGGATAAGTTTATTAAATATTCCTACTTTATACATTGCCGATAAACCTTTAAAACTCGTTTCCAAGGTAACCAACCTTGGGTTCACAATTAACTCAACCTTAACTTGCGATGATCATGTTAACTCGGTGGTTGGTAAAGTTTACAATGTTCTACGAAACTTGCACATGTCTTCGATTTACACACCAATCACTATAAGAAGAAAGCTAGCTATTCAATTAATTATGCCAATCATTTGCTACGCTGAGCTGGTCTATAGTAAAATGAGTTCTCAGTCAGCTCACAAAATTGATGTAGTCTTTAACCACGTTACACGTTTTGTGTTTGGGATAGCTAAGTACGACCATATATCTGATTGGAGATCAAGATTATTAGGATGTCAGATTTCGGATTACCTCAAAGCTAGAAATTGTATTTTTCTTTACCGACTGATGGTATATAAAGAGCCCAGCTATTTATATGAGAAACTGGTTTTCCCCCGGTCTGCTCGATCTAATGATTTGATGATACCAACCTACAACTACTTGGCATCTTCACGCCTGTTCTTCGTCAATGCTATCCGTATATGGAACTCTATTCCATCATCTATTCGTAGTAGCCTGAGTAAAAGCAATTTTAAGACCGTTCTTTATAAGTACTTCCGTTAATTATAAGTATGTATTTTAGTTCGCCATTTGAAGTTACCTGCCTTCTAGTCAATAAACGCGAGTATATTCACTGTCTTATTTTTTGAAATCTATTTATCTTATCTACTAATTTTAATTACTCTACCATTATTTTTTATTTTTACTGTTATATATTTGTTGCAATGTTCTTCTTATTACCTTTGTTTACATTTAAGTTTTGTTGTACTATAAAAGATCATAGATCTTATTGTACTAATATCTTTCAATAAATGAAATGAATGAATGAAAACGCAAAATTAGTTTAACTTATTAAATCCTCTGTTCGCATTTTTCTCCAGTACCTAACGCCTAGAGGCATAAATATTGGAGACATTTTTATTGCTGAAAATAATTATTTATAGTTGAGTTATTGAGAGTCGCCTTCATAAAAGCTGGTTTACTCTAAAGACGGGTAATTTGACAACTAACCAAAAAAAATCCGTCCATTAAAGACCAGTAATCATTAATAGGAGATGGCAAAAACGGTACTTAGTAATGTTTGAAAGTCCACCATCAGACCCACCACTCCTTTCATATTCCGTCAATATTTCAATAAACAAAATTAAATTTCATGGACATATACCAACAACATAGTTAGACTTATAATATATATAATGGTCACATAGAATGATGCCATATCGAACAAAATTGGAAGCAAATAAAATTTTCAGTGCGTTTTCCACAAAAAAATTTACATTTCATTGTAAACACTTCAGTTTTTTAGGATGCATCTAAATTACCGACCGTATATAGTGAAATTTAATTTAAAAAAAAAAATTAAGTTTTAGAGTTCTATAAAAACACAACTTTTGTCCTATTTTCCAGAAAAATTTTAATTTTGAACTATTTTTTGCAATAGAACATGCAAGATATGTTAAAAACAAATGTTTTAGGATGCATCTCAAGAGCTACCCGAAAATAGTGACCATGAATACTTTTGAATCTCACTTTTATTATAGAATTTTGCAAAAAAATAGAAGTTTGACTGCGTTTTTGAAAAAGAATAATAATTTTAAATTTTTTTTAAAAATGAATTTAGAGTTTATTTCGAAGTTCTCAATATGAGCATTAGGCCGGTTTCCATTTTGGATTTTTTAGGGTTTTTCCTCAACAATTTAGATATATGTATATATATAAGTACATTACATATTGACTTTTATATCATTTCAATAACATTCCGTGATATTTATATCGTATGACCTCAACTTAGATATATAGCTATATTTATTATGGAAAATCTATTAGAAAAAGGCGAATTCCTTAAAAAAAATTCATAAAACGACATATGTATATAAGTACATATTGTGTTAAGGTAGATTTTAGTAATTTCCCTGCAAAAAAAATAGTCAATATGAAAAAAAAGGGGAAAAAAATTGTATATTCGAAGTTGGGATCGAACCACGAATCGCACGCGTCCCACCCGGAACCATCACACATGTGCTATTGGTACACATGAATACGGCATGTCAAATGCTATACCTAGGCGCTAGAGGTTCAGCAAGTATTTCCACCGCTAAGAATATACATGCATACATAGCTATATGGATTGAAACGAATGAAAGTTCATTTTGAGATTCCGTTAACTTCTTAACATTAGCCGGTTTCCAAATTGTGTTTTTTTTTTTTTGGTGATACAGACTTTTCTCAATTTTTCCTTTAGTTGTGGATTTTTTGAAGTCCGTATAGCGGGAGAATATTACAACTTACACATATGATGGTTTTCTGGTTTTTTTTCGTCAAATTCAACTCGGAAATATTGAAAACACATATCTTAACTGGCCCAATTAGCCTAAATATGTAAGGATTCCGGATATATGTCGACTCTTTTACAAATGAAAATTTTTATGAAGAAAATAGTTGATGTCTTTAGGAAAATTAAAGCAATTTCAAACTATTTCGTGAATATAAAATTGAAGAAGCTACAAACTGTGTTTTTACTTTTTGTATATTAAATATGATATATTTCTTAAAAACTATATATTGATAAATTGAAATAATTGTTTAGCATTTTTTCAAAAAATTTGGTTTTTTCACTCCAAGGTAGATGTCATAAACAGAAAAATATTGAAATATTGGGTTATATGTCGACTCTTTTGCAAATACAAATTTTTAGGAACAAAATTGTTGATGTCTTTAGGAAAATTAACGCGATTTCTAATTATTTCGTAAGTATAAAATTGAAGAAGCTACAAACTGTGTTTTTACTTTTTGTATATTAAATATGATATATTTCTTAAAAAATATATATTGATAAATTGAAATAATTTGTTAGCTTTCTTTCAAAAAATTTGGTTTTTTCACTCCAAGGTAGATGTCATAAACAGAAAAATATTGAAATATTGGGTTATATGTCGACTCTTTTGCAAATAAAAATTTTTAGGAACAAAATAGTTGATGTCTTTAGGAAAATTAACGCGATTTCTAATTATTTCGTAAGTATAAAATTGAAGAAGCTACAAACTGTGTTTTTACTTTTTGTATATTAAATATGATATATTTCTTAAAAAATATAAATTGATAAATATTGATAAATTGGAATAATTTTCTAGATTTTTTAAGATAGAAAAATATTGAATTATTGGGTTACAAATATAATAAATTAAAAAAAAAATATGATGAAAACTTTTCGTATGTTTTAAGGCAAATTCAATTTAGTAAAAAAAAAAAAATTTACCTGCCCTGAACACGTGCTTGAACCTACGAACGCACGCATCATAGCCGGCAAGCTCACCACCTGCGCCACTGCTGTATGTACAATAAAACAGTCAGATACTGTAGTTAACAGTTTTGGGTTTTGGTGAAAACTTTTATGAAAGATAAGAAATTTAGTTTTATCAAAAATTAAAGAAAACTTTAATTTATGAAATGAAAAGAAATACAACCTTGGCAGTTTGAAACGCACAGGATTAAGTGACCAGTTTTAGACACACTGTATTTGACGTTTAACAAACCACGCAAACAGCTGTAACAAAAGATTACAAATTAATGAAGCATTTTTTGTTAAATATAATATGCCTATGCAAATCTCCTGGCCCATGAAAACATATCAAAATACATAATAATTGGAATTATGCATTTTTTTATCAGATACACTCTGGCAATTGATTGTATGGAAAAAATGTTAGCCTATTAATATATAGATATTAAACTTTCCAAATCAAGCAGCACATTTTGCATTGGAAATTTTTTCCTGCGTGCATGGACAAATTCATTATTTCTTGAAATGTAAGCACTGAGGAACGCCCTCGGGTCTTCTGTGGTCCAAATAAGTTTTTCCCTAAAATGTGTACATGTATGATTAAAATAGTTTTTCACACTTAAGATACTTACATTTTGGTTATGCTGTTATATTTTCTCGTTGCGTTATCTACTTTCAATTAAAAGAACGGCGGAATGTATTTTTGTGTACATATAAATGTTCTTGTGTATCCATATGTTGACCAGTGCTGCCAAACATGAAAGGAAAACTGTCAAAAAATCTACTACCACGGATCCGAAACTGACCCAGAAAAATATCAAGATCACAGCGCTGTTGTTGCATTTACATGCAAAATTTTATACAGGTCTGGGTTTGTGTTTTACTGGAACACGCCAATTGGTATGCACATATGTATGTAAGTAAATATATAGGTCGTAAATGTGTAAAATGTGTACATATGTACGTATGCAAACATAAATACTACTAAGTAATTAGTTAAATTTTAAGTTGAATGGAAACAACAAAAAGAAAAAAAACCTCATTAGATATTTCGAACTTATGTACATACATACATATGTGCATGCATATGTATAGTTGTAATCATAAAACTAAGAAAATCCAAAAATCTTATTGTTAAGAAAAAGGTGGCAACACCGAAGAGGTAAAGTAAAGTAATTTATGGGGGACGTCTTTTAATTGCCGTGTCCTTCTAACACTAGATTTGACATGTAATCGTTCTTTCCTTTTGATAATTTGCGTTAAACTGATCACGTCCTATACCTCGTGTTACTAAAGTAAGTAAAATGAATTGTAATGAATTTATTCGAATTATAACAAATAAAACAATTGTAGATATTTCAAACCAGCCTAAAATAAACGTTGCGTTCTGGAAATTTGGATTGGGTTAGACCTTGACAATTTTGAAATATTTTAACCTCACTCTATCCAAGTGCACAATGTCTGACTCAAAGCTGATCGAAGGCTACAGCTGCAAAGGTTGCGACAAGGTTGACGATTCGCAAATGGTTAGCTGCGACGAGTGTGAGAAATGGTATCATTTCTCATTTGTTGGTGTTACTGCCGCAATTGAAGACGTGGATTGGCTATGTGCAGATTGTACTTCATATCGCAAGAATGAAGGTAAGAAAGCCAATACAAAGGGTACTGAAGAAGGTGGAATCGTCGTCGATACAAAAACGGCATAGGCATAGATCAACCAAGCCCACACACACCAACGGCCGTACCAGCAACAGGTGCTCCACGCAGTAGCGGCAGCGGTAAGTCAACGCGGTTGCGACGACAGCGCGCCGAAGCTTCGCTTATTGATGAGGAACTAGAAATACTTCGTAAACGAGAAGTGCTAATCGAAAGGCGTAGAAAACTTTTACAAAGCCTCGAAACGGAAGACGGAGGTTCTGATTTGGACGAAGGGTTGGATGCGACTGCGGTGCAAAGGTGGCTAGACGCTACTGAGCCTACCTTGCCCAATTTAGTGCCAGCGGAAACACCTTTTGAGGGTCACAATACTCCAGCTGCGCTACCCGTCGGTGCTTCTGCTGCCCTTGCTCAACTAAAAGAAGCGGCCGACAACAGCAATATTCAACGTAAGGTAAGAACGTCACAAGTAAAGTTTCCATTACTTAATCAAGACAAACACACCAAGGCCGATTCCAAAAGCGGCGCAGAATTATCACCCAAGTTTCTCGAGGGTGCCTCTGCGCAATTAGGTCCACAGAAAATAGTGGAAACCCCTCCAATACAACCACTATGTCTTACAAAAAACCAGATTACAGCGCGCAGCAGCGTAGGTAAAGAGCTTCCTAAGTTCAACGGAGGAGTGGCCTTTGTTCTTGGCCACCTATCAACAAACTACAGAGCTATGCGGATTTTCTGAAGGTGAAAATCTACTACGCCTACGTCAAGCCCTGGAGGGCGCTGCTCGAGACGCTGTTAGGAATTTACTTCTGCACACTTCTTGTGTGCCGCAAATACTCAGCACGTTAAAAATGAAGTTCGGCGGCCCTGAACTCATTATTACTGGCCTTCTAGCGCGTACCCGCGAAATACCTGCGGTAAAAGAGAACCGCCTTGAAACCTTGGTCGACCTAGCTCTGGAGGTGCAGAACGTATGCGCCACCATGAAGGCCTCGAATATGTTGGGTCATCTCAATAACCCGGAGCTAGAACAAGAATTGGTCAATAAGCTTCCTGGGTTATTGGCAGCATTCTGGGGTATGCATAAACTTAAATTAACATCTTGTAATCTTGAAGACTTCGCCAGCTGGCTCTTCGAACTCGCTCAGGGAGCCAATAGCGTGCTCGTTCCTTCGGTAAGCTCTAAGGGAGTAGCTAAACGGGGCTACTTAAACGCCCACGCCAGCGATATCGAAACCGAAAAACAAAACTGCGTTGTTTGCTATGGGGGTTGTAATGCGATTGAAAATTGTAATAAGTTTAGGGCCGTAAATAGATCTGAGCGGTGGGATATAGTAAGAAAACACAAATTATGTCGTCGTTGCTTAAAGGTACATACCCATGCTGAATGTATCTCTAACGCTATTTGTGGGACGAACGGTTGCGCATCCATCCACCACCCACTACTCCACAGGCAGCTCAGCACAAAAGGCTCGCCACGGGTAAACTCTGCACTTAACGCTCATAGTCACGACGCGGAGTTTATACTATTCAGGGTACTGCCGGTCACGCTACATGGTAACAACATTAAAATAAAAACATATGCATTTTTTGACGATGGCTCCTCGCTTACACTGATGAATGCCGATTTGCTTAAAAGATTAAAGCTGTCAGGTACTGCGCAACCATTGTGTCTAAAATGGACAGGAAACACCCACCGATACGAAGATGAGTCTCAGGTACTTACTTTGGACATTTCTGGTTCAAAATCGAAGCGACGCTTTACGTTGAGAGACGTGCATACTGTTAGAGGGCTCGATCTTCCTAGGCAGACCATTGATGTTAGTCAGCTCCAAAATAAATACGCCCATCTACGCGGCCTTCCGTTAACCTCTTATGAAGACGCCGTACCTCAACTTTTAATAGGTTTGAACAACAGTCGAGTGGGGCTAACCCTACGGTCAAGTGAGGGAACAGATGACGAACCAGTAGCGGAGAAGACTTGTTTAGGGTGGACCATAAAGGGCGTCCTGTCCTCCCATCATCATCACTCTGGATACCATGCATTCCATGTATGTGATTGTGAAGCTGCATCAAACTCCGAGCTAATGCAAACTGTAAAGGATTACATTTGTTTTGACAACCTAGACATCAGCCCTCATATCCAAGGCAGACCAACAAGCTATCGAGCAACTCATGTCTATTACCATACGTGTGGACGGCCGTTTCGAAACCGGATTGCTCTGGAAATGCACTAAGAGTACGCTCCCAGATAGCCTACCACTTGCTTTACCGAGAGCTCAGTGTTTGCCAGGCCAAACTTATATGCGACCAAGAGCTTGCCGATATTTTGTCATCCAAAATTGGAGACTACGTATCTAAAGGATACGCTACGCCACTACCTGATGAGTCTCTGTTGGATAAAGGCTGCTGGTACCTGCCCATATTCCCCGTACGTAAGCCGAAAAAGGTTAGAATCGTCTGGGATGCCGCTGCCAAGACAAAGGGCATATATCTAAAACCCGTACTTTTAAAGGGACCGGACCAGCTGACCTGTATGCTGTCCATTCTGAGAAGATTCCGAGAACGACCAATAGCCTTAACGGGCGATATAGAAGAGATGTTTCATCAAATTCGTATCAAAGGCGATGACCAAAGCTACCAGCGTTTCATATGGTTGCCCCCTGGAGCTACTCACCCATCAGTTTTTCAAATGAACGTTATGACTTTCGGCGCAACTTGCTCACCCAGCAGTGCTCAATACGTGAAAAATCTGAATGCAGAAGAGTTCAGAGACTGCTATCCGAGGGCCGTCGAGTGTATTGTAGATAACCACTATGTCGACGACATGCTGGATAGTGTTGATACAATAGACGAAGCTATTACACTTGGAAAAGATGTGAGATACATTCATGGGAAAGGCGGATTCAACATCAGAAACTGGCGATCGAATTCTGAAGCAGTGTTACTCGCTCTGGGAGCCGACGTTGCCAACTTCAAGAACTACAAGCCGAGAAGGTCCTGGGCCTATGGTGGCTCACCAGAGAGGATTGTTTCACGTTTCGAGCAACTCAACACCACAAGAATGGAGACTTGCTACGCAGTCAGTGCTGTCCCACCAAGAGGGAAGTATTCAGCGTCATTATGAGTATATTTGATCCTTTAGGGCTGCTTAGCTTCTATGTCGTGTACGCTAAAATCTTATTTCAGCAGATCTGGCGCTCAGGTCAGAATTGGGATGATAATATAATGGATCATCACTATACGGACTGGCTGAAGTGGGTCCAGCTCCTCCCCCAAGTGGAGACCCTGAAAATACCACGATGTTATTTTAAGGACATGCAAAATGATTCCGAGCTGGAAATACACATATTTGTTGATGCCAGCGAAAATGCCTACGCAGCCACATGCTATATACGTCACATGTCAGGAAGTAGCGTCGATTTTAAGCTAGTGGGCAGTAAAGTTAAAGTGGCACCCCTTAAAGATGCTCTCGATCCCTCGACTTGAACTCCAGGCAGCTGTACTAGGGGCTAGGCTGGCTGAATCAACAATCGCTTCTCACACCCTAGAAATTCGACGCAGGACATTCTGGACCGACTCTCGCACTGTGCTGGCATGGATCCGCTCTGATCATCGCCGCTACTCACCATTCGTAGCATTCCGAGTCAGTGAAATCCTATCGTTAACAGAAATTACAGACTGGAGGTACATACCTTCGGCGGAAAATGTTGCGGATGATGCTACAAAGTGGCAGTCAACACCTGACGTATCTATAGAAAGCCGATGGTTTAATGGACCTTCGTTCCTGAAGCGCGAACATGACACTTGGCCGATCGATGCAAAAAATCCTGAGCCAACTAGAGACGAACTGCGAGCGAAATTCCTGTATCACCACGATACCTGCTACCGAGATCAAACAACCACAGCTTTCCACGAACGCTACTCACGATGGAGTCGCCTTCTCCAAGTAATGACGACTGTCGTACTAGCAATCCGTACATGGAAAATATATCATAAGGGCGAAACGAGGTACTATCATGTAGAACAGGAAGACGTAAAACGCGCCGAGAAAGTTCTTTGGAGAGAAGCGCAACGTGACGACTTCGCAGATGAGATCGCATTGCTTTCTCAAGGAAATCAGTAAACCGCTCAAGCTCAATTTTCAAACTTTCACTCTACCTTGACGAGAATTCTCTTGTACGTCTTGGTGTCAGAATAAACTTGCCAGGGTACCAATATCAAATCGTACTGCCAAGAGGACATAATATAACCCGATTGATCGTTTTAGACTTCCATACCAAATATCGCCATGGTAACTCAGAAACTGTCGTAAACGAGATACGTCAGAGATTCTGGATTCCGCGCCTACGTCCACTAGTCAAGCAACTGCGTCGGGAATGCCAGCTCTGTCGGCTTCGCGATACCTTTCATCAGCCCCCTATAATGGGAAAATTACCTGCAGCACGTGTAACTCCTTTCGTGCGGCCATTTACCTACGTAGGCGTCGACTACTTCGGAAAATTATTGGTGTCCGTACGTAGAAGCACGGAGAAGAGATACGGCGTGCTCTTTACATGCCTAACAACTAGAGCAATCTATTTGGAGGTAGCATACTCATTTTCTGCCGATTCCTGCATTCTCGCCGTCCGCTCTTTCATGACCAGACGTGGCATTCCGAATGAGTTTTGGAGTGATAACGTAACCAATTTCAAAGCCACACAACGAGAGCTCGCCGAGGCCTTTAATACAATGGATAAAAACAAGCTTGTACGCACCTTCACCACCTCGGTCATGAAATGGATATTTATACCCCCAGCGTCGCCTCATATGGGGGGCGTTTGGGAGCGACTCGTCCCAACAGTTAAGGGTGTCCTTTTCAAAATTTTGCAATCTCAACATCCGTCTGATGAGCTACTGCGTGGGGCCTTAATGGAAGTAGAATCCATAGTCAACTCTCGACCACTTACCTATATACCGCTGGACCACTACGAGGACGAGGCTCTCACACCGAATCACTTTTTGTTAGGCCACTCAAGTGGTATGAAACCCTTGTTAGAACCAGTTGACACACCTATGGATCTCCGAAAGAGTTGGAAATGCGCACAGCAATTAGCAGACACATTCTGGCGACGCTGGGTGCGTGAATACCTACCCGATATAACGAGACGCACAAAATGGTTTGAAAATGTGAAACCGATTGAAGAAGGCGACGTCGTTTATATAGTGGATCCAGATGGGCCCAGAAGTTGCTGGCCAAAGGGACGAGTAATCTCCGTCAAGAAGAGTTCTGACCACCAAGTGAGGAGCGCCATCGTGAAGACTGCTTGTGGTATATACGAACGACCGGCCACTCGACTTGCCGTACTTTCGGGTAGCGCACCTTTCAGTTGGGTAGATCAGGCAGATATACCGGGGGGGAGTGTTAAGAAAAAGGTGGCAACACCGAAGAGGTAAAGTAAAGTAATTTATGGAGGACGTCTTTTAATTGCCGTGTCCTTTTAACACTAGATTTGACATGTAATCGTTCTTTCCTTTTGATACTTTGCGTTAAACTGATCAGGTCCTGTACCTCGCGTTACTAAAGTAAGTAAAATGAATTGTAATGAATTTATTCGAATTATAACAAATAAAACAATTGTAGATATTTCAAACCAGCCTAAAATAAACGTTGCGTTCTGGAAATTTGGATTGGGTTAGACCTGGGTCTTTTTAACGCTTATATTTATACGTAAATAAGGATATGCAGAATTGAATATAGTACATATTTTGGGAAGCGCACTACATTTTGGCGCAAATGATGGCAATCTTATCTGCTTAGATCAAAACAAAACTTATGCAGAGCGCGACAAATAAGCAAACCATTAGATCTCTGCTGCTCTGTCGAACCTTTTCTACTGATCATACAGCCATCTCTCAAACTTGTCCACTGCTGGTACGCTCGCAGATTTTATGGCTGGAGTAAGATTGAGGGACTGCTGTACAACAACAAAAACTACAGCAGATTTTAATGTATGCTAGAAAATTAATTTATAACAGGATAAGTTGTTTTCTGTAGTAAATTCTAATAAGAATGTTTAAAGTAAGCTAGCCAACTACAGTGGGTATGACAACGAATGGTCCTTTTACGTATTTAATTTAACAACTAACATTAAATTATTATTTAACATTTACCATTTTCTTTTACTTAGTTATTTTAATAATAATACTAATCATGAGTTATAAGAAGAATGGTTTCTAATATTTAGAAGTTTTTGTAGACGCCGTCATACGGAAAAATGCCGAAAAATTAGTTGTCCTGGTGAACTAGGTGTTGGGATGATCTTCGGTGGATTTAAACCGACAAATGGAGCATTTCAATGAGGATTTGCCCGTTGTGGAGAAATTGAGGGAAACGTGAGAAGCGGGGGGTGTGCATAGGTATTGAATACAAAAATTTGTATCAGCAAAAATCTGCGGAAAAATAATACATCGCAGTTTTAGACTTAGGACATTTAACAGGGTTTTCACTAAAGAAAATGCTAAGGGTAATATTTGGGGAACAATTTGTGCAGCTTACCATATGTGAATGTGTGATTTAGGGTTTGTGAGCTCGCAAGCCTACAGAAGCAGCCTACTCCTGGTAAACGTGGTATACACTCTTAAACTGGTCAAGGTTTTCAAACTTTTGGCCTTAAAGACTTTAGGTATTAGGCATTTGCCTTACTACTTCACTTCATACACACTTATGTATGTATATATGTCCACCTTTAAAAATTTATTATTTTCTCACTCACTTAACTATGGAACGATGTTGTTCCTTAGGAAACTCCACAGCGAAACAAAGATGACTTTTTGCGGAAGTCGTTTTGGACCTTGGTGTCGCTTTGTTGGGTCGATAATAAGGTTCAATGTCAGGTGTTTTTGACATGATCTTTGTTCAGTGAGAGACTAAGACTTGCAAACAGTAGAGGGCAAAAAAAAATTTACCAAATCCTAAACAACTTGTTTGGAATCAGAGGGAGTCAAAAAAAAGGAAAAAAAGGAAATGAAAATTGTATATGCCTTGTACGACGGTACACAACCCCCCACCTAGAGAGTTGGTGCGGTGTGGCCTAATTGCAGTCTTGAATGTCTTTCCAATGATACGTTGCTTTCCTGTCTGTGTCAACGTCTTTCAACTCATACATACAATTGCCCCTTACAGCAAGAACTCTACATTTGACAAATTTTGGAGCAAGTTTCGCCGAGAATTTCTTCGAGGCATCGCTTAATACAAAATCTCGCCGGAAGACAAAATCACCAATCTAAAAACGTTTATCCGTACTACGAAGATTATAGCGTTTGGAAGAATTTTCGAACGCTTTTGAGATGTTTTCTGTAATTTTCTTCCGTATGAGTTGCAGGTTGTCAGTTTTTTCCAGTACGGTGCAGTCTAACGTCTTGAGCTTCCTCAGTAATTCATAATCACTAGCATGGGCAATCATTTGCTGGCCAAACAATGAGAAGTGGGGAGATACACCGATTGTTTGGTGAATCGAGTTTCGTAGCGCTTCAGCTATTTCTGAGAGGTTTTTATCCCAGTGCGATTGATCTTTTGAGGTAAGCCCTTATACCAGCGATTATCGAGCGGTTTAGACGTTCGCTTGCATTGGCTTGTGGGCTGTATAAGGCCGTGTAGACATGTCTTATACCGCGGGCCGACAATAAGGTATTAAATTGTGTAGATTTAAATAGCTTTCCGTTGTCACTCATAACAATTTCGGGAGTTCCGAAAATACTAAAAACGCTGTCTCGAAGGAAGTCGCATACAACAGAAGTATTGAACTTTTTAAAAGGGGAAACTTTGTTAAATGGTCTAATACGATGAATATTCCTATGTTTCCTTGCCTGGACCTAGGATAAGGTCCAATAAAGTCTACATACAATTTCTGAAACGCCCTTTGTACCGTGTATTGTGCGGACATTGGTGGTCTTAACGTTACATTGGGCGATTTAGTTTGTTTGCATATTTCACATCGACTGACATAGTTTTTCACATCAACAGTCATATTTGGCCAATATAAATTATTTCTTAATCGCTCCAATGTTTTCGCAATCCCACCATGGCATTTATTTGGCGCGCAATGGGCATTTTCAAGGACAAACGGGACTAGAGAGGTGGGAATCCAAAGCTTCCAATTAAATGGCTCCCTTTCCCGGTTGCCATCGGGATGTTCGGTAATTTTATAAAGGAGGTTGTCGATTGCCTGTAGGTCAGGCAATCTGCTATCATTTTCGAGGACATGACTTATCAATTTTTGATAATCTTCGGACAAAAACTCGGACGACTGTAAATCAACTAAGGGACGGACCTCTATATCACGGACTTCACCTACTTCCTCGAAATTTTGCCGTGACAAACAATCAGGGACTACATTGAGTGAACCTTTCCGGTGCTCAATATTAAATTTGAAACCTTGCAACTTTAGAGACCAACGCGCTATTCGGCTGGATAAGTCATTTTGTCGCATAAGCCACTGCAAGCTGGCGAGGTCAGTAACTATAGTGAACTCTTGTCCTTCTACACAGGCTCGGAATTTCTTCAAACTAAGCAAGGCTGCTAGATATTCGAGCTCAGTTACTCTATAGTTACTTTGCGCTTTATTCAACTTTTGCGAAAAGTATGCTATAGGGACCTCAATATCGTCGGAATTCTTCTGAACTAGTACCGCACCAACTCCTAACTTACTCGCGTCGCATTGTATGATGAAGGGTTTGTTATAGTCTGGGCTAGCCAGTACTGGTGCTGTGCAACGTTTTTCCTTCAACTTATCGAAAGCTTGTTGGGCATCGTCGTTCCATTCAAAATCTTTACTTTTTCTTAGCAAGTTTGTCAGGGGGCTTGTCAACGCGGCAAAATTATCAACAAAGCGTCGATACCAACCCGCCATTCCCAAAAACCTTCTAATTTGCTTGACATTCGATGGAACCGGGTATTGTGTTACGGCAGAGATCTTTTCGGGATCAGTACGTATGGTTCCGTTGCCCACAATATATCCCAGATATTTGACTTCCTTAATGCAAAACCTACTTTTGTTGACGTTTATAGTCAACCCTGCTTTCCTTAAATGTAGAGCAGCCTCGGCTAGGACGGAAATATGTGTCTGAAAATCTTCTGACACAATCAAGCTTGTGGGGCGTTACAAAGACCGAAAGGCATAACACGGTATCGGTATAGCGGACGATTAGGGACGGTAAAACAGGTGTAATCTCGGGACTGTTCGGCTAGGGGAATTTGCCAAAAGGCACGCCTTAAATCAAGAGAACTAATAAATTTTGCCTTGGGTATTCTGCTCAGAATCCCATCAATATGAGGAAGGGGATAAGCGTCCTTAACGGTAACGCTGTTTACTTTTCGTTAATCCAGACACAGACGGACTTTACCTGGCTTTTTCACTAACACTACCGGACTGGACCATGAACTGTTTGGAGCCTCCTCGATTACACATAACTTAATCATTTCATCAATTTCGGCATGTACGAGTTTCTCGACAGCTTGTGAAGTTGGGAAGTAACGCTGCTTAATCGGACGGACATTGGGTTCGAGTTGTATCTCGTACTCCAATAAAGACGTGTTTCCCAAGCCTTCTTTCTCAAAACTTGGGAATCTATTTTTAATCAAATTTAGGTGCTGTTGTTACTCAATATTCAATGGAAGCGAATGTTCGTCGAACGCACAACTCTGCTCAAAGGAAATCTCAGATATGATACTAGGTGCGA
Source organism: Sphenella marginata (assembly GCA_951509765.1). Classification (NCBI taxonomy): domain Eukaryota; kingdom Metazoa; phylum Arthropoda; class Insecta; order Diptera; family Tephritidae; genus Sphenella; species Sphenella marginata. The sequence continues at coordinate 44,143,202 of OX608079.1, read as the reverse complement.
TCTGGAATTTAACCCAGAATTCGACTTCCAATATCAAATCCTGGGACATACTATGGACAACGAAAAACGTTATCACCTCTGACCTATCTTTGTGTTGGAAGCTAAGGTCTATAGTACCGAAAACGACCTGACGTTTGCCATCAGCTGTACAAACTGGCATTTGGTGTTTCCGCAATTGCTGTTTGGCAACTTCTTTTGCCAACGAACCTCCTACGCAAGACACTTGTGCTCCGCTGTCTAACAGGCCTAAATGATTACCTTCTAGAAACCTTACTTTAGCGTACGGCCTCAAATCGTTTATTTTTGCTGTAGTGAGCAAATAGTTTTCTTTAAATTTATCCTATTTGTTTTTACTTTTGTCCAAAAGTTTTTCATCCGCAGACAAGAACGCTTGGACTATGGCACTCTTCGTAATCAGAGCTAAATATTATTTTCCTAACTTCATTGTATCGTTTTAACCGTTCATCATATGGGATTATTTGTTTAACTAAAGGTATAATACAAGTACAACCGTGAGAATCACCAGGGCGTATACTTGATTGTGTGGTGTGGTAGCGCTTGCTGTCGTGGCGAGGTATCTGGCGAGATTCCTCGCTCACTTTGCAGTTTCCCGGACTGCAATTGGGACATTTTGGGCGATAAGTATTTGGTGCGCCACAACCGTAACAAAATACGGTACGCTCCTCAAGGCAGTCATAGTATCTATGGCCGTCCTTGTTGCAGTTCCAGCAACCCGGTTTCAGTTTGGTGGATGGCTGAGAAACTGCGTCTACTGCTGCCAAATCAGCTTGCATAACATCGTCATTAATGTCTAAAACGAGGTAAGCTTCATTTACCTGTCGCCTGGGTAATTGTCTGGGGCTGTTAGTTTGTGAGAAAGGCGTCGTCCTAGCAAGTTCGATGGAAAGACTTTCACTTTTCAAACAGAGTCGGCGCAGCTCTGCCAAAGAGTGGATTGGGACGAAAAGAAGCTGTTGCCGTATACGCGGCCTCAAATTATGTTTCATAATCTCCAGTAGTTCTGTTTCAGACAACGGAGATCCCAACGGTTCAGCAATTTTTAAAATAGCATCATCGAATCCTTCACTGAGGCCTTGCTTTCTAGCCCGAATAGATTCTTTAATCTCGAAGTCACTTTTATGTGGTTGACATAGGTTACACGGTCGACTGACCTGCGGTAACGCCAGTACCAATCTTTGGCTTCATTAATAAACAGGCTTTGGACATGCTCACGTAAAATGTTGAAATTCCCATTAAGAGTGTCGACAACTAAAAGTTCTTTTCGGGACAAGAAACTGTCTACTGGTAAACGCGACGTACCGTCAAACTTAACATGCCAACTAGAAATTAGCTGTGCGATTCTACCGGTATACGGAATAGTCGATATTTCATTAAATCGCAATTGATTTATTATTATTATTAAAATTTGTGTTACTATGGCTAGGCAATGAAGGTGCATCCCTGGGCCAGACTGGTGTAGACCTGTTTAGGGGATGTTGATGTCAAGTTAGTAGGTTGACTAAAATCATTGGCTGCAGGGACTGGGGGTACGGGGTTAAGGTTTAACCGTTCTAGAAAACTAGACAAAGTGCTTTCTACTCGCTGTTCTACCATTTGGGCTAAGCGATTTTCCAAGCCCTCAAAGTCAGTTGCTGATCTTGCTGAAACAATAGCGGAAACCATGTTCCTAATACGCGCTTCGTCATCACTCGCCGGTGGTACTTCGCCGCCATGTGCTCCTTCTGCTGGCAAACTATTGCCATTTCCTACACTTTGTTGCAGTTGCCGCTGCGATTCACCACTGGTCCTAGGTAGGTTACTATTTGCACTAGTACTACTAGCGTTTTCCTGAGTCATCGTTTGTGATCTAGTATGGTCAGCTGGGTTTTGGTAGAATTCTCTACTACTACACGGACCTCTACATAATGGGCAAGAAGAATTGTTTGTTGGCTGTGAAATCGATGGTCACACGCTGTGACAAGGACCTTGTCTCTATCGGCAAATTGCTTTTCACACGCGTTGCAACTATTCTGCAATGGCGCGGATTCATTACTATGACGTAACATGCTGGTTCCCGATCAATAAACTGTACGCATACCTTGTACAAATTACACGAAATCACCCGCTCCTGGTGATCGGATGAGTTCTGGTTGTGTGGGGATCACCTGCTCCTGGTGATCGGTTGATTTCCAAGTATGCAGCAGACAGTGGTCAGTTGCTCGTAAATAATTATTCCGATTGAGTACTTTTGTACTATTAAAATGGTAGCTTCTTTAATTAAGCGCAACCCAAACAATCAAATGGTCGGTTTGTTATTCAAAGGCTGCAAAGGAAGCTCAATGTTTATTCAAAAATACTTTGTTGACGATCCAGCAATCTTGCTGGATAAAATCATGTGAACATTCGAAGAGGATGGGAATATTAATTAAGTAACGATATTGTCAACATTCAAAGATGCATTCGACTGCACATAATTTTGCTGCCAATATCTCGGGTTAACTCCTCCCTTCCTTAGTGAGGTTCGTCCCCGATCTTTTCTTTAATTATCTCAACTACACCATCAACAGCTCGTTCCAGTGAACGCTTTCTGAATGTGTTGAAAATAAACTTAGCCACCACGATGACCGCAATGGTAGTTAGCATGACAACGAAAATTATGGATTTTATGTTAACCTCTTGTTGTAATGTGTTAATATGATTGACATTATCAATGTTTATATCATGAAGGTGGCTTAGGCTAAACGTTTCTTGATGCTTTAAAAAATTGATTTCTTGGATCATTGGTGTTTGTGGGGAACGTTTAAGGGCAGATTTTTTATTTCGAAATGCGGTACTATTTATTGTGATCTCTGTTTCAAAGGTCACCAAGTAATTACCCGTGATAGTTTTTGTCTCTGGATTTTCGCCCTTTATCTCGACTGTATCATTGCTGACAATAATAATTCCGTCATCGATTTCATTGATGCCTCTATTATGATATGTTATGGTAGAGCAATTTGCCTTTAAACCAGATATTAACTGTTGTCCGCAAGTGGATATGTTTAGTGTTTTACAAAATACAGCAAACGCAGATTTTTCGCACTGTACAGCATGGACCTTTTTCCCACATTCCGCCACAGTATCGAAATCCTTAAAGTTCAATACACGTTCTTGATGTGGTACAGCGAATAAGGTAATTTTCTTACATATAATGTTAGGTATTGGATACTTAATTACAAAGTACAAACTATTTACATTTTGAAAAACTTTTATTTTCGACATTCCCAATATATCCATTGTAGTCACATTCATTGACTGTACATTTATTATTTTATTAATATCAGCATTATCTAATATTACCGGACTGACCAAATTTAGTTTACCTAACATTATGGATGTTATGACATTTTGCAATTCAATAATTATTATTCTGTTTCTGGCCAAAATTATTTCAAACAAATTTTCTGTAGCTGTAACTGTTTTATTTTGAGAAGAAATGATACTGTTCAAAGCTTTAGTTATTTCCAAAATTTTTTGCCGAATATTGGTATTTATCCTATATTGTCTGTTATTTGAGTCAACTAAAACGTCCTGTCTCATCTGTAGTCTCTGAAAACCGTCGAAGTCAGGTGTACCAGCCACAACCTTTAACACGGTACCCAAAAAGTTTAAACTTCGCGCATGCCGGTGGTGGAGGTCAACGGTTCGTAGTAATGTTTCAATGTGCGTCACGTCTGCGTCTACTAATTTTTTCATTTGTGATCCAAAGCGTTCAGAAAGTTTTTCAGTCTCGTCATTCATTATTGAGTAAAGAGTTAGGTTATACCTGGGACAGACATATGGTACATATAATAATATAATACGGAAACCATGTGTGTGTCGCCAGTTTTCCTAATTTAGCTCGAAAGCATATTGAGTTCCGTACCATGAAAGCAGGCCAGAAACCATTGAAATTGAGTGGAGTTGCTAATTGTACTACGTTGCAGTGCAATGAACACAGCCAATTCTTCTGTCACAATCAGGTGTTTTATGTCATTTTGACAAAAAATATTAATTAAAAAAATCAGCAAATTTATATCAGAAATGAAAAAAAAATGGAAGCGACACAATTAAAAAAAATAATTGCAGTGTGGGCTCAATTTAGCCATGAGCTGCGTGGAGCACATAAAAATAGCCATATATGTATATGCAAAGATGTACACGCAGCTGGCAAAGGAGCACGCAGTTTCGAGTTTTTATTGAGATCATTTTTCTTTTATTTTTTTTATTTTGAACTTTGTTTTTTTATTTTGTTTAATCAGCTGATAAGTGCCAACGTCATAGAAAACCAAATGTGTGTCACGATGCTATTACATGGTTTCCTGAGCTTTCATTGTAGTACACATTGTGGCACAGACACCATATGTCTGTCTTAGGTATTAGTAAAGTGCGTCAGATAACCGTAATGTTCCCAAATTACTGCGTCTCCGTCAGAAATCGGTATGTAATAAGAATTAGTGTAGTCTATGAGTCTTTCTGTTAGGGTTGTCGTCGTCAGGAATACCAATATTATTATTCTGTAAATAGAGAAGATGTTGAGTAGTTCGTCTACTCCGTTTTTCTTTAAATTATTCAGGTTGAATGGGGAAACATTTGGGCAACCCTCAAGGCGGCTTAAGGTTGTCCTTGTGGACCCTCCTCCCCCCTATAAGAACGGTGGTGCCTAGGTCTTTTTCAACCTTTTTTTCCATATATAAATCAGAGAGTTTATTTCCAAGTCGTCTATTCACCTTTAACAATACCGTGTCACCAGCGTTATAGGTTTTACACTGACGATCTTTATTATGGTATTCGAGACTCGAAACCTGAGCCTTCTCGATACCATTACGGACCAATTCTGTGACCCCACCTGAGTTGTTGTGAAGAACGTCTATTGGTTTTTTATTTGTCACCGAATGGATAGACTTGTTGTATTCTATGGTAGCAAGCAGAATAATATCAACAGTCTCACTCAGATTCCTTTCCAACTTTAAGCCAGCGTGCTATGAAAGCACTCGACCTGACCATTAAAGGTACTGTGTAGTGGAGGTGCATTTACTATTTGCACATCGTTATAGTCGACCAGCATTGACCTCACCGTGTGAGAGTTAAGAGACTTCTCATTATCACAATACACAGTTTTCACATTGGGGAATATATTCAGTAACTGCAAGATTGCCGGTTTCACATCTATTATGGTTCTGGATGCAATCTTTTGCACTATAGCAAATTTAGAAAATTTATCAATGCATGTCAGGAAATACTTTTGGTCGGTTGAAAAAATATCTATATGTAAGATTTCTCCAACAAAAGATGGGATAGGTGTCGCGGCAGCAATATGCTTTTTTGCGTCCCGCTCGTATTTCGATTTGGAGCAGATGCGACAATTTATCGCAACCTCCCTCGCTTTTTTATCCATTTTTGGAAAAAAATAATCTGCCAAAATTTGTTTAACATTTTCTTGAGCGGCTCTGTGAGCTCTGTTATGCTCCGCAACTATTATTTCCTGCTGATCGTTTTGATCAAAAATATCGGTTAACATTCTGACGGAATTTAACATTAAGGTAAAGTTCAACCAGGCGATGCTGGATCTTTGCCAGTACATGTAGGCTGCAGTGTATCGCATTTACTACTTCATCATTAAAAACTTCCTGTAATATTTGAAAAAGTGACTCAACATCCTGGAAGGTAATCACATGTCTTGTTTTCGAACTAAATATAATGAAAGTTTGTTTTGAAGTGCATGCACCCTCCTGAATGATAATCTGGTTCCTAAAACAATTAACCGGTTTACTCACCGTTTCGATAGTGTAGGTAAGCGATTCTTCGCTATGAATGGTGACGCAATCGGAGCTTACCTCCATATTGTCCTGCAACATTGCGATATGTTGTCTTGACAATACATCGGCCACATAATTTTCCTTCCCAGGTTTGTAAAAATTTTTGCGTTGTAGCTTTCTATTAAAGACTTCCAACGCTTCATTTTAGCGTTTGGGTTTCTGTCAGAAACCGCGTAAGATAAGGGCTGGTGGTCAGTAAAAATGTTTATCTGACTTACACCATAAAGATAGTTCCTCAAGGAATTCAAAGCCCACACAATCGCTAGAAGTTCCCTTTCATTTGTTGCCAGGTGTTCCTCTCTATCTCTAAGCGTTCTTTAGATCATCGTTATTGGCTTCTTCGACTGTGAGAGTACCGCACCCAACGCCTTTGATGATGCATCAGTCGTCAATTCAAAACGCTTTGAAAAATCTGGGTACATTAGCGTGACATCTTCTGACGCCAGAATTTCTTTTAGCGTTGTAAATGCCTGTATGGCCTCAGGGCTTAATTTTATTATTTTCTTTTTTGACTGATTTGCACTTATCCTGCCATTTTCGCCTTTAAGCATATCAGTGAGTGGCTTAGCTATACTAGCGAAATTCCTAATAAAGCACCTGTAATAGCTAGCAAGACCCAAGAATGACCTGAGTCCTAAAGTGTCGTTGGCTCTTCGTAGTTCTTTATAGTTGTTTTTACACCGTTTCGTGCTACCACGAACCCCAAAAACTCCACTTCGGTTTTGAAAAATTTTGCCTTTTCTGCAGATACTCTCATATTTGCATCAAGAAGGTTTCGTAAAACCCATTATATGTCTCTGACATGATCCTCAGCATTTCTGGGAAAAAGTATCACGTCATCGACGTAAAAATGGCAGATCTTGCCGATTTGTTCTCTTAGAACATCGTCTATAGCTCTCTGAAATATGCTCGGAGAATTTTTTAAGCCGAATGGCAAACGACAGAACTCGTATTTCCCATTATTAACGGAGAAGGCTGTCTTTTCCCTATCCCTCTCCATCAACTCAATCTGGTGAAATCCAGACTTGAGATCAATGGTGGTAAAATATTGTGCACCTTTCAAATTTGAAAGTATAACCATTGCATTTGGCATGGGGTATTTATCCTCGATAGTGACTTCATTAAGTTTCCTAAAGTCAATCACCATCCGCTTTTTTTTATTACCTGATTGGTCTGTACCTTTTTTATCAACAACCCAAATTGGGTTATTGTAAGGGGATCTTGATGGCCTTATAATGCCATTAGCAAGAAGATGAGCAATTTCATTGTTGACAAAATTAGTTACACCCATAGGGTACGGGTATAGCTTTGAATAAATTTGTTCATTTGTTTTTGTCCGAATTGTCGCGACAATATTTGTGTTGAAAGGCAGGGACTCGTTAGGGTCTGCAAAAGCCTTCTTATTATTTTCTATAGGGTGTTTTTTTTACAGGTTTGTTTTTCGAATAGAGATAAAACTGGCATTTTGTGGTCAAATCTGGCAACTCTAATGTCATTTATGTTCAGTTTGGTTTGCCATTTCATCATGAACAGGTTTACAAAAGAACAACGCTTGCAAATCGTGCAAATTTATTTCGAAAATAATGGTTCAAATTTTTTTTTCAAATGGCAAAATTTTGTTCAGTGATGAGGCTCATTTTTGGTTAAATGGCTACGTCAACAAGCAAAATTGCCGCATTTGGAGTGAAGAGAATCCACATGAGACCCTTGAAACGCCATTACATCCACAAAAACTGACTGTTTGGTGTGCTCTATGGGCTGGTGGAGTCATTGGGCCATACTTGTTCCGCAATAATACTGGAGAGGCAGCTACCGTTAATGGAGACCGGTATAGAGCCATGATAACCGACTATTTTGTTCCCGAATTGGATGGCATGAATGTGGATGAGTTGTGGTTCCAACAAGACGGCGCTACATGCCACACAGCGCACGTCACAATCGATTTATTGAAGGAAACATTCGATGAGCGCATAATTTCGCGGAATGGACCTGTCAATTGGCCACCAAGGTCGTGTGATTTGACACCATTGGATTATTTTCTTTGGGGATATGTGAAGTCGCTCGTCTACACCAACAAACCAGAAACGTTAGGGGAATTGGAAGCAAACATTCGTGGCGCTATTGCCGACATACGGCCCCATATGCTCGAAAAAGTGGTTGAAAATTGGACCTGCAGAATTGGCTTTATTCAAGCCAGCCGCGGCGGCCACATGCCCGAAATCATATTTAAACATTAATGGCATAAAATTATCCTTCCAATAAAGCCAAACTGATGGACCTTAAAACGATTTTCTTGTGTTTTATTTCAATTCGAAGTTCTATACCCCTAAAAAAAACACCCTATATCATTTTGTAGAAATCATCACTTATTTCGGAAGGAACCTCTTCGCTTCCTATTTTTATAAAATTTACATTTTCACATTTGTGAAAGAGCAAGTCTTCGTTTCCAAAGTCAAGCTTTATTTTATCATTCTTCAAATCTATTTGAGCGTTGACTTCATTTAGTAAAACAACACCAATAATTCCATCAAATATTTCGATACCAGGGAGCATAAAAAATTCCGTGTTCACACCGAATAAATTAACCTTACATTTCTCAGTCACCACACTATTTCCGTGTACGGACTACACTAAAAATGTTTTTGTCCCTCAGTTCAGACAAAGGCTTAATATAATTTTTCGATCCGCCGGTATCTATTAAAAGCTTTATTTTTCTTTTATTCCCTACTTGCCGCTCGATCCAGGGAAGTAGGGATTGTCCCCTAAAAAATTTAATTGCTCATCTTCGAGCTCTTCTAACTCGCCTTCAGACTTTTTATTGCAGTCTTCCTCGTTTAACCCCTCCTGCTGAAGCCGGCAGTAGCTTTTTCTGCTTTTGTCTTCCCTTGAAAACCTTTCATATATTTTAAACAATGATTACGTATACTAAATATGTTTGAAAAAATTAAATTGTCCGCATACTATTTATAGCCCAAGGGGCAGCGGCTTTTTTTTCAACCAATTTTATAAAGGCTGAGTTTAAAACTATGTGTTGTAGTCACGTTCCCAATAACGAAACCGACCGTCAGTCACAATACCATCGGTGGGTGCGCGGGTGGGAGGCTGCGGAAGTCGTGAAAAAAAGCACTTTCTGAACCAATTTTATAAAGGCTGAGCTTTTGTATATATAAAATATACATATGTTATTAAGAAACTAAAAACAACCGTCAGTCATTCCGCGGGCGGTGGATTGTGCGTCAGTCAGGCACCTCAACATGACAAAAAAGTGCAAATTTCAACCAATTTTATAAAGGCTGAGCTTTTGTATATATAATATTTATGTTAATAAGAAACTAAAAACAACCGTCAGTCATTCCGCGGGCGGTGGATTGTGCGTCAGTCAAGCACATCAACATGACAAAAAAGTGCAAATTTCAACCAATTTTATAAAGGCTGAGCTTTTGTATATATAATATTTCTGTTAATAAGAAACTAAAAACAACCGTCAGTCATTCCGCGGGCGGTGGATTATGCGTCAGTCAGGCACCTGAACTTGACAAAAACGTATGAGCGCACTCATGTAATTGAATACTTTTCTCCAATACAAATAAGTTGATGGTTGTTATCATATCTGTATTAGTTCAAACTATATTACAGGTTTCAAATGAGCTTCTTATGTTTAAGCCAAATTAGGTACATATGTACATATATGTATAAAATCTTGTATGCGATTTGCTTGAAATTTGGTACATTGGTAGTACTTTGCTTTTGTTAATATTTAGTATTCTCGTTTTATGAACAGTGGACCTTTTCGAGCAAAATGTTTTTAATATTTCGATTTGCTCTAAATTGTCACATATGTATGTACATCAGCACGTCTTTTATTTTGCAATGCTTTAGCGCACATCAAAACATGGGCGTAACGGCATGGTTATTATCTTTATGCCCAAGGGCACATAGATCGCGTCTCCTTAATCGCTGGAAAATCACAATGATTCCTTTCATGGGAAAAAGGAAGTACCTACTGCCCACTTCAAAATTTGCGGTTTTATACCATCGCGATTTTTGCGAAGGCGTGTCCTTGTTTGGCGAGTGCCTGTGTGTCAATGTGTAGGTAGGTAGGTAACCTCTATGGAAACTACAAAGAATGCACTCCCTTTAAGTAGTTAAGTAGTAATTATCACTTTATGCAAGCGCCACACATTGTTTGCACACATGTAACCGCAATCATTTAGGTAGATTGATAAGCGTGAATAGTGAAATATTGAATATATTGAAAAACACAAAATTGACCTGTCGCAAAATTTATATAAAAGAGTTTTCTTGTTTACCATAGTCAGTTAAAAAGCGATATGCTAACATAGTGAACGTATATTTCAAAAATATCACGGCGCCAGTGAAAAGAATTTGTATTTTTTGCAAAGTAAAAAAGCAAAATTTGAACATGTTTACTGCTGATACATTGCAGAAATGTAAAAATACTTTAAAAATTCGGCAAGACTACAATCTTACAATGAGAGATATAAAAATGCCGCCTGAACCGAATAACATTGAACAGTATCATACCAAATGTTATCGCGTATTTACTGCCCTATCAAAGGGGTATCGGAAACTTATGGAATCTACATCCCTTCCGAAGATAGCTGAGTAAGTATAACTTTATAACCTTTCTAGCTTCTAGCTAGTATGCAGCTTCGTTTCTTATCATATTATTGAAAAAAGAAATTCATACTTTTTGAGCTACTTACAAGCGTTATTTGCTGAATTCATTGCTAACATTGAACCCAATCTAAATACGCAAGCAGAGCCGTACCATTTTGAAGATCTTCCCAAAAATGATTGCCGTGGTTACAATTAATGAAAAAAAAACTGATTCTGATACTCAAGTTACAATACGCTGCTCTGATACAGATATTTTAATCATTATGCTGGGAAATATGATTTTCATCGAGAAGATTGTACAAATATCGATGCATGTTGGAACCGGAAATAATCAAAAATTCATCGATGTCACCAAATTGTACGAATCATTGGGTCCTAATTTAAGTTATGCATTACCAGCATTCCATGCCTTTACGGGATGCGATTTTAATTCGGCATTTTACCGTAAGAGGAAAAGAAAACCGTTCCAAATTATCCGGAAGTCTTCAACGTACATACAAGCATTCAGCAACATTTCACAAATTCCAAATTGCAACCTCGATGAATTGCTTACAACATTGGAAAGCTATGTTTGCAAATTATATACATTCACAGGAATGGATGATATTAACATGGATCGTGTTGTGTCATTCATTAAAACATATGACAATGACTATGGCTGCAATCCACTTAACTTGGAAAAAAATATGGATGGCTCTTTATTTCCGCCTTGTAGAGCCGAGCTGCGACGTACGGCATACATCTTTGGAGTCGTACGGCATACATCTTTGGAGTCATGCTCATCTACCCGAGCCTACCACGATATTGCCCACTGAGTATGGATGGGAGGAAAAGGATGGCAAATATTTGTTTAAATGGTTTGTGGGTGATCAATTGCCGCCATCCATCACCAGCATTGCCAACCTTGACATTAATCCTGAAGTTATACCTTCCTAATTTGGAAAAATTAATATTATCAGTATATTTTTACTTTTACAGACGACGATGAGACCGAAGCAGATGGAGTGTGCAATATAACAATTGACAGCTCAGATGATAGCACTAGTTCCGATGAAGATGATAGTTTATGAATTTATCCATTTAAATGTACCTGTAGTTTATGCTGTATATAAACAATAAATTAATAAAAATATATATGAAGTAATATTACTACCTGGCTTTCATGAATCTTTAGTAAGTCTTAAAAACCTTTGTGGGAATTAATAAATATTATAGTTTCAACTAATAGAAGTGTGATAACAACATGAGTGCGCTCATACGTTTTTGTCAAGTTCAGGTGCCTGACTGACGCATAATCCACCGCCCGCGGAATGACTGGCGGTTGTTTTTAGTTTCTTATTAACATAAATATTATATATACAAAAGCTCAGCCTTTATAAAATTGGTTGAAATTTGCACTTTTTTGTCATGTTGAGGTGCCTGACTGACGCACAATCCACCGCCCGCGGAATGACTGACGGTTGTTTTTAGTTTCTTAATAACATATATTTTATGTATACAAAAGCTCAACCTTTATAAAATTGGTTCAGAAAGTGCTTTTTTCACGACTTTCGTAGCCTCCCACCCCCGCACCCACCGCTGACAGATTGACTGACGGTCGGTTTCGTTATTGGGAACGTGACTACAACACATAGTTGAAAAAAAGCGGCTGCCTATTGGGCTATTATGTGTTAAGATGTAAAATTTATGTATACCAATTTTTTGGTTTACACATTAAAAAAAAAGAAAAAAACAAATCATAAGAAAAATACCATTAGTGGGATTTTTTAATGACCGGTTTTTCCAATCGTAGTGGGATTTTTTGAGTTTTTCAGATTATGCAGGTTTGCAGTTTATTTAATTTTAGTATACCTAATAAGATATCAATCTTAAGCCTCTAACTTAATTACCTGATTTTTGGCAATATGTTTTCTAGCCAATAAAAAAAATCTTAAAAAAATTGCCAAAAATCAGAAGCTTAATCCTATCTTATCATACTAAAAGTCAATAAACTACAAAATTGCATACCCGAAAACACTCTAAAAACTCTTAGTAACAATCCCAAAATGTTCCTGATAATTCGCGGAATTTTCCTGAACTTTGCACTAAGTTTAGACTTTTGTTTACAATATTTGAAGAAACCTGCAGTGTTACGTTTTGAAAAAGATTCGAGACAAACTATAAGTAAACGGTTGTAGTTGAATACGAAACTATTGCCTTTCGAATCAATTGTCAAACGACTCAACTGCCTTTCGAGTTAAGCATAAAACGAGTCACAAAACAAACACGCATTTCTCAATGATTGCAGTGCAGTCTGATGCGACGTCTTGCTTGCTTACAAGCAGTTCGACTCATATCGCGTGTTATTGTTGTGCATAGCAGGACACAGAAATATTTGCGAGTGGCTTGAAAGGGCGAACGGATGATTCGTTGCAGGCGTTTAGTTGATAGCTTTTGCTCAATCAGGTAAATAGGCCGTTTGTCGACATAAGTAAAGTCGGGGCGAGCCATAATGGCTTCGAAGTTTAGTACTTTGTTAAAAGAGGCAAGAACAGCATCGGCTGCTCACATTTTGGTCGGTATCTCGGCAACCGGCTCAAATATGGACGTGGAAACCATTAATTCTTAAAAACCTCATTAAAACCTTTAATTTGATACCCATATCGTATAACCACCTCCTGGGGTCACCCCGGCCCACATTTTGGTCAATATCTCCAAAACAGGTTCACATATGGACCTGGTTAGGTTAGGTTAGGTAAGGTGGCTGCCTCTCTGCGGTGCCGAGAGGCGCACTTAGGCCGGCTGGCCCATTGTGATACCACTGAGCGGGTTAACGTCCCTTCTACCTTAAAGTATACGTGTTCATTGGAAGAACCACCCTGTACGCTTAATGAAGCGCAGCCTCCCTTGGCAGCTCGTCAGCAGCACAGTTTCCAGGAATGTCGCTATGGCCTGGAACCCATACCACCGCTGTGGAGCATTTCGAAGACAATTCATTGAGCAACTGCCAACAGTCTTGAGCTACTTTCGAGGTAGAGTTACTACCCTGAAGAGCTTTGATCGCTGCCTGGCTGTCGCTGTATATGAACACAGATGTGCGGTTTTTCGATAAAAGCCAGCGTGAAGCCTCCTCTAGGGCCGTAAGTTCCGCCTGGAATACGCTGCAATGGCTGGGTAGTCTAATGCTTAAGCATAGTGAAAGATCCTCCGAGTAGACGCCGCTGTCCACAGAGCCGTTGAGCTTCGAACCGTCTGTAAATATGGAGTCTGAATGCAGGTTTAGAATGTGCCTGTCCTCCAATTCTTACCTCCCAAGAATTTTGGTGGAGAACTTGGTATTTGGGCCGTGGCCTATAGGTGTGGTGTAGTCCACGGTTTTGGTAGGCGTGGGTGGAAGTGACCCGTAATGAGCACCGCCGCAGAACGCTGTACTCTACCCAGCCTTCCAGTGATGTTGTTACGTTCTAGTGCAGGCCGCCATAGAAGAGGATGGGTCTAACCACAGCGGTGTACAGCCAGTGCATCACACGGGGATTCAAACCCCATTTCTTCCCTACGGCTGCTTTGGATGCATAAAGGGCAGTGATAGCTTTCCGGGATCTGGCTGTTACTTAGTGCTTTCTTGTGAAAAGGGCCATTTCCGTTTTAGAAGGATTTACGCTAAGGCCGCTTACCATAGCCCAGTCCTCCACGAGGTTCAGGGCCGATTGGAGCAGTTCATTTAGGGTCTGAAGATGCCTGCCGGTAGCCGTAAGAGCGATGTCGTCGGCGTAGGCAATGATTTGGCAACCGGTGTTTTCCAGTTCCAGAAGTAGGGTGTTTACGGCTAGGTTCCACAGTTAAGGATATAGGACTCCCCCTTGAGGAGTGCCTCGAGATGCGTATCGCACTATTGAGGCCTCACCCAGATTAGCCTGGATAGTTCTCTTTGCCAGGAGCTGGCTAACGAATTCCACAAGCGGAGGTTCCAGTCCCGTTCCCCGAAGGGACTCGATGACGGCCTGCGGAATACGTTATTGAAGGCTCCTGTTTAGTATTTAAGATATTGGTTTATTTTGCTTGTTGACTACAACTGCTTTATTTTACAAAATGTTGCTCTATTTATACAAAAGAAATACATAGGAGTTATAATTAACATACAGCGTGAGAACGTGTATACATATGTAGGTATATATGTACATAAACATATATTCTGGTAGCACGCTTTTATTGCAACGTAAGCGTGCGTTGATGTTACAAGTTTATCCAAAAATGCAGACGAAATTGGAGATGTATCACATTCGTTGCAATGCATTCCAGCAAACTGTGGGAATGAAGACGTTGGCGTCAACAGCTCCTTCGATGTCGAGAAAGATACCCAGCGTGTACTCCTAGAAGGCAAGTCCCTTTTCTATCTTCGTGGTAATAGCATGGAGTGCTGTTTCCACGGACTTACCCTTAGAGTATGCGTGTTGATCCTTCGAGAGGTCAAGAGAGCGCAGATTATCCTTAATGTGCGCGTCTAGTATTCTTTCCAGTACCTTAAGAAGAAATAATATAAGGCTTATAGGCCAAAAGTTCTTTGGTTTTGAGTGCAAGACTCGTCCTCCTTTTGGTATGAAGACTATCTTGGCCTCGGTCCATTTGTGCGGAACGTGGCATAGCCTTAGACATAATGGGTAGATTTCGGACAGAATGGGACAGAGAATGCATCTGGCCATTTGAAGTTCGTCGGGAAAGATGTTGTCGGGTCCCGGAGATTTAAAAGGGTCGAAGGTTCCAAGTGCCCATTCGACTTTTTGGGGGGTGATTATCCCTTCCATAGAGTCGTAAATTGTCCCGCCATTGTCGACTGTAGGTGGCTCCGTGGAACAGCCTGAAAAGTGCGTTTCCATTAGGAGTTCGACCATTTCGCCAATTTTAAATCCGTTCTCTTCCTATTTCTGTCAGCTGCAAGAGTAGGTGGTCTCACAAGGTGACAGAAACAAATGTATTTATGATCACAGAAGTAGTTGTCCCTTGAGACATGCCAGTTCTCAATTTGGCCCAGTACCGGGCCAGAGATTAGCGTAATGTCAAGGACTTCCTTTGCGGTAACGAACGTTGGTTCGCTTCCAAAATTGCTTATATACAGATTGTGTAATAGAATAAAGTCAAGAAGGCACTCACCTCTAGGGTTGGTATCAGTAAAACCCCATACTGAATTGTGTGCATTGGCGTCAGCTCCTATAATCATCGGCAGTTTTCGTCGATTTGCCTCCATCACTGCGTTTGTTAGGCATCTGGATGGAAATTCGGGGGCTTTGTGCGCCATATAGGCTGCAGTTAGCCAGATTTGCTTGCCTTCGACTTCGAGGCTGATGCTCGCTGTATCTGTGTCACTGAAATTGGATAACAGAAAGTGAGAGAGGGTCTTTTTAACAAGGATGTAAGCTCTGGTCCTACCTGTAGTTGGGGTCTTAACCACCTGGTAGGCATCAGAGGTTAGCCCGCACACCTTGTTACCGACGATCCAAGGTTCTTGAATAAGTACGAGCTCCTCGGCGGTTTCGCCGAGGCGCAAGAGAAGGGCAGCCGAAGCTGCCTTGGAGTGATGCAGGTTGATTTGAAGAACCCGCGTCATCAGAATTTACAGGTCGGTATCCGAGCCCTCGTCCATCGCCACCGCCTCTTCGCGTTCGGGGGCGGCTATGAATGTGATGTCATGTACCGCGTCCTCCGCGTCAGAGTCGAGTAGCTGGCTCTCGGACTGGTGCACCCATCGGCCGATGGTAGACCCGAAGGAGCCCGACACTGAGGCCGAGTCGTTCTCAGAGTCGTTCGCCGAATCGTATCCAACCAATTAGTGCGCCCTCCCAACGGGTTCACTCAAGGTGCTGCCCGTGGGACCTTCACCGCCTGCAACGGTATGCGAGGCGACGGAAGCATCATCCGCTCCACTCAAGGCGTCTTCGCATCAAGTGCCCCCATCACTGGCTTTAATGGAAGGACCAGGTTCACTCACGTTGCTTCCTCGTTCTTCCGCCCCAGTATCATCCGTTGCGGATTCACCCTTCTTCTGGATCCGCAGGGTGATGGAGTAGAAGCAGTAGCTGATAACTCCACCACAGGCTTCCAGAGCAGGGAGAGAATCTTCGCTAATGACTAGCGTCACATAGCGCTGCTTCTCTCTGACCTCACTAACCCTTACTACCCTCCATTCGCTGGCCCGTAGCCTGCAAGGAATCTCGTTCCAATGCACCGCTACCAGGTCTGCCCAGGACCACAGCTCGCCTAACGCGGAGATTGCCTCCTTGTATAGCTTGACCGAGCGCTCAACGGCACAGGAGAGCATCTTGATCCTCCGCTGATACCAGCCGGCATCGCGGATGATAGGTGCAGGGCCCGGAAATTTCTCGAGGACTTTTCCGTAGACCCCGCACAGACCAATTAGAACCGACTTCCAGTTGTCTGGAGTGATATTGCCGTCTGGGTGTCCTTTCTCCAGTACCGCGAAGGTGAGGTGGTCTTTGGCCACCTCACTGAACGGTCTGGGCGGATTCACCGCAGCGGTTCTCGGGGATGTCGACGAGGGTCTGTGCCTCTTGGATTCACTCAAGGTGCTTTCCTGAGAACGCTGTCTCTTAGAGGCCAGTGCCTTCGTCGGCCTCCCTGCTTCGCATTCCTGCCTCGAGGCTAGGAGGTTGGTGGCCCAAGTTAGGGAGGCTTTTTCGTCCTCCGTTAGTCCGCTGGGGGGCACGCTTCTCAGTCGCGCCACTATCTTGGCCGCAGATCTACGGTCCCGTTGCGCCCTAAAGGAGGGAGAAATTTTCCGCCCGCTATTCGGTGCTAGCTGAGTGGCACTGCTAGGTGCCCTTGGGGATGTACGCCCTCCCGTGGAGGGATTGGGGCGAACACCTTTGGGCTGCTTTATGGTGCCTGGAACAGGGCTAGGAAGCCTGGCCGTCTGCCCACTGCTCCCCGCGTTTGGCGTACCCTCAAGGGGTTTGGCCGGTGCGGTTACGCGTGGTAACGGCTTTCCCTCAAGGGGTTTAGACGCACGACTTTGCGCAGACGACCGAAGTAGGGAGGCTGCTGGCCGTGAAGGCCTGCCCGAACCCCTCGACGCGGTCCTCGGGCGAGTAGCCCTGGTGGGGCTGACTCTTTTTGGTACGTTTTTAACGCCCTGTCCAGTGGCGGCATTTTTACCCGTGCAGGGATCCGAGGCGGAGTTAATTTTGTCCATCATTCTACTCAGTCGAGGCCTTTCGGTGACCATAAAAATATAGAAGAGGAAGGGAACGGTCAGATGCGGAAGCGCCCCATACCGCAGTAAGTCCGATTTACTCCCGGAGGTGGACCGGTATCCATGAGGCTAAGTTAGAATACAGTCGGAAGCCCCTGACTGCAAACCACCCAGTAGGCACGGATGCGCTTGACACCTTGGGTTAGGGGGAAGGTTAAGATCGACACCCTCCGGGTCTAGATCCCGAGTGTTCTGTGTAAACAGGGTCACCTCGAGAAGGTTACGGTCAGTTTTCCATCGCTGTGGCCGCCGGTATCGACTGAAGGAGACCCGCGACATACGAGTGTGCTGCCGCCGTCAACATCCGCGGCCACAACAAGGGGGCTTAGCCGTGCACTACGGTCTTGGTGTGGGAGAGGCTAGGAGCCTGAAAGTTCAGGCTCTGCGTTCCGTTTCTCCACCCCCCGCATCTAGCTTGACCCCACATATGGGCCTGATATTCACATCCCTTTGAAGCACTCATTAATACCTTTCATTTCATACCAACATTGCCTAAATTCCTTGAAGGATAATCCCGGTCCAAATTTTGACTAATCTCTCGAAAAACGGGAAATTTTTTAGCCTATGTCCGTCTCGTGCACACATAGAGTTCATGTTTAAAATTTCAATTAAGCCGGTTGGGCCGTTTTCAAGTTTTGCGCTAAGAAAAAAACGGCTCTCGAAATAAATATATATTAGTAATAGCACTGACCCCGCGAACTTCGCGAAGTTAAATATAGCTGAAATACTTCTTTAATCCTGTTAAAAAACTTTAAAGTGTTCATTGTGGTTTTATATCTATACCAGCAGTGACCCCGCGAACTTCGTTTCGCCGAAAATAAGTTAAATACAACTGAAATACTTGTTTAATCTTGTTGAAAAACTTTAAAGTGTTCATTGTGGTTTTATACCTATATATATAAAAAAGAAATGTCTTTCCTATTTCCCTGATTCCATTTTCTTGAAGCAGCAAAATCTGCAGCTGTTCCACGATTTCTCGTCTGAGGTTCGATTGATTTTCACATCGGCGATCCAACTCGATTTTCGAATTTCTGATAAAATAAATTTGCAAAAATCGTTGGTTAATATTGGGCAATGGTGACAATGATCCTATTCGGTTATAAATTTGGCTTGAATCTATTTGAAAAAAGTTGTAGTTCATAACCATTTATTGAACTAAACTATGAATAAAAGTGCACACAATTTAAAAGAATTTTACTTGCATATGTTTTCTCTTTAAATATAGTTGTCTTAATTTTCGAAAGTATCATTTTGAAAGATTCTAAATTTTTGACATAATTTTACATAAGTTTCATTGAATATTTACTCTAAAATTACCGGTATCAAATTTATCTAGGAAAAAAATTTAAAACTTGATGCCATTTTTTCACAAATTTAGCGAAAAAAATTTAGCTAACATCACGCGACTAAATTACCTTGCAACGGCATAAAGTCACTATTTATTATATTTCATGCACCAAACGACGACATTTGGAAGCACGAATTATACTTTTGGATATTTCTTTTAAAAACTTCGATTGTTCTGTTGCTCCGGGCATTAAAGAAATCAAAGGCTCAAGTGGGGCTTGTAATACCGGCCGTTTGCACAACACAATCCACTGTTTCATCTTTAAATCTTTTAGCACCACAATACTGACAAATTTTGTTCATTGTGCCAATAACAATTGATGTATGTGAACCGTAATCAACTACGGGATCGTATTCGAACGCGACTCGTTCAATTGTTACGAACACGGGGTTGTCTACGAACACGAACGCTCAAATTTTAACGTTCACCATCATTAGATCGATTACGAACAACCGCACTACGCTGCATCCTTAATCTATCACTTCTATTACGTTCTTCCACTTCGTCTTCACTTTGAGCAGACAAACGTCTAGCATTACGGTTGCGACGACCAATATTGCGGCGTATTAAGATCATAATTACTGCTCACGAAAAATTTACTTTTAAACTTAAGCAAAAAGAACTAAAAATGTATTATTGTCAGCACAAAAACGCTGTTCACTTTTTATTTATAAAAATTTTCAATAGCTGTCAATCACTGAATCCAGTGGCTACGATTTTTTTTTTAAATATTTTTCATTCACTAATTAGAAAAGCTAAAATTTCCAATGTTTACTATTTTTTAAACATATCCCATTCATCATATTTTCTTTTTAAATTTCCTACCCGGAAGGTTGCAACTGAGGCACGTAGTATTGTGCTCTACGCCCATCCTTGCCGCGTGCGCCCCGACAGTCCAATGTCCAGTGAGGGCCGAAACTAATCTGAAAAGGTCCCTTCTGTTGTTCCTTAGAAGGGTCGAAGTTCGTGCTTCATTATACGACGGCCATAAACTCCTTGAAACTTTGCAGGACTGCAAACGCTTCCATCTATCCAAAGCCTCACCAAGCCAGTGCTGAGAGATCCGACCCTTGAGCAGTCCCAGTGCAAGGACCTCCTGCGCTTCTGAGACGTCAAGAGCCGACCCACGACGTGCCAGCTCATCGGCACACTCGTTTCCCTGTATGTTACGATGCCCCGGCACCCATATTCATGGTCCACTCCCTGCACTGACCTACGAGGCTCGAAGTGATCGTCGCTGATCCGAGAGCCCGAAGAGCCGCCTTGCTGTCCGAGAAGATGGCTATCCGATTAGCTGTTATATTTGTATCCAGTAATGCCCTGCATGCTTCCTGGATAGCATAAATTTCTGATTGAAATACACTCGCAGAGTCTGCAAGACGAATAGATAAGGACACGTCTGGGAGAATTCCGAAAACCCCCTCTCCCACTCCACAATCCATTTTAGATCCGTCCGTGAAAATTGATATGTCGAAGTTTTGTGGTAGTTCCCCTGTTCTCCAGTCCTTTCTGGATGGGAAAATAACCTCAAAATTTGTGTCGAAAACTGTCCTGGGACAGATGTAGTCCGTTTTGTTCTTAATATAGGGGTCGGCTATTTTTAATAGAATACGGCTGTGACCGTATCGACGCTCTTTCCAGAGTTCCAACTCCCGAAGCCTGAGTGCGCCATTAGATGATATTTCCTTGATAAAGAGATCGATCGGTGGTATATTGCATATCACGTTCAGAGCCTCTGTGGGGCATGATCTAATAGCCCCTGTGATTGCGCCACAAGCAGCCCGCTGAACTTTGCTTAGCATGTTCCCAATATAGCCCACCTCGTCTGCACTCCACCACACTATTGCCCCGTAGGCTAAGATCGGTCGAATAACTGCTTTGTGCATCCATGCTGTGATTTCTGGGCTCAAGCCCCACTGTCTGCCTAACATTCGTTTACAGGCGTACATAGCTCCATATGACCGTTTGACCCAGTTTCCTATGTTAAGCTTCCAGTTCAACTTAGGTGTCAAGATGACGCCTAGGTATTTCGCCCTATCAGAAAGTTGCAACTCTTGACCATAAAGATAAGGTAGATTGAAACTTGGTATTTTTTTCCTTTTTGTGAATAACACTAGTTCTGTCTTTGAGGGATTGACATTAAGCCCCGCAGCCTCTGCCCATCCACTCAGCTTCCTTAGTGCTCCCTGCATGATATCGCTAATCACGCTAGGGCACAGTCCCGATACTAGTATTACTATCCGCGTAGGCAACCACTTTAACTCCGTTCCTGTTGAGTTGACGAAGTATGCCGTCTATAACGCAAAGCCAAAGCAGTGGTGACAGCACCCCACCCTGCGGAGTTCCTCTCGACAAGTGTGCCGTCACTCCACTTGCTCCGACCTTGGCGCTTATGATTCTTGGCCGCAGTGCTATCATTATCCAGTTTACAATAGGGTCCTCGATGCCAAGGACCGATAGCGAGTCCTCTATCGCTTCCAGCCTTACATTGTTGAAGGCGCCCTCGATATCGAGGAATGAGGCCACGGTGAACTGTTTGCTCTCAAGGGACGCTTCTACCTCGTGCACCACCTCGTGCAGGGCAGTCTCCGTTGAGCGGCCCTTGAGATATGCATGCTGAGCTGTTGACAGCCCTGAGGTATCCAATTTCTTCCTGATATGGATGTCCAAAAGCCGTTCGAAGGTTTTTAAAACATGACCTCTCTTGCCCACCTTTGGGATGAACTCCACCCTCGTCCTCTTCCAGTTTAAAGGCACATGGTTTAGTCGAATGTATGCCCTGAAGATACACGCCAGCCAGGGTATTGCCTGCAAGCTGGTGTTTTGTAACATGGCTGGGAAAATACCATCCGGCCCCGCGGATTTGTACGGTGAGAAACTGTTGATTGCCCATTCAATCTTTTTGGTAGTTATAAGCTCATTTATTAGCCAAAGAGATAGCAGTACAACAGTGTACTCTTGGGAAATGTGTTCCTACAAGAAGATTAACGGTTTCCGCCGAGCTGCATGTCCATGAACCGTCGTCTTTCCGTAAAAACGACGGGAAAGCTTTTTCCTTTGAGAGAATTTTTCCAAGTCTCGAAGATTCCTTTGTGGATTCAATGGACGTGCAAAAGTCCTTCCAGGATCCTTCTTTTGCCTTCCGAATCGCTTTTTTATAGCATCTTAGACTATTCTTGTATGGCAGCCAGTTGCCAGTAGAACGTCTCAGGTTGAATAGTCTCCTAGACTCTCTCCTGAGTTCGAAAAGGTCTGAATTCCACCAGGGAGGATATACTTTTTTGCTAAAACTATTTGGACAAGCTACCCTTAGAGCTGACCTCATGGCCTTGTCCAGCTTACTACTTTTAGCATCAAGCTCCTCCACTGACAGTAATTCCTGCAAAGGGTGACTTCCTAGCTTATTGCTCACTACTGTGACGAACCTTCGCCAGTTTGTCCTCCTTGGGTTAAGATGAGGAATAGAGTTATCTAATTTCAAAATGATATCAAAAAGGATCATCCTGTGGTCAGAAAAGGAATGTCCAGCACCTCCTCCCACCCCCTAAATGTATCTGTGCTTGGGAAGACAAAAGTAGAAGTACTACCCCGGTTACACCCTCGTCCTCTTCCAGTTTAAAGGCACATGGTTTAGTCGAATGTATGCCCTGAAGATACACGCCAGCCAGGGTATTGCCTGCAAGCTGGTGTTTTGTAAAATGGCTGGGAAAATACCATCCGGCCCCGCGGATTTGTACGGTGAGAAACTGTTGATTGCCCATTCAATCTTTTTGGTTGTTATAAGCTCATTTATTAGCCAAAGAGATGGCAGTACAACAGTGTACTCTTGGGAAATGTGTTCCTACAAGAAGATTAACGGTTTCCGCCGAGCTGCATGTCCATGAACCGTCGTCTTTCCGTAAAAACGACGGGAAAGCTTTTTCCTTTGAGAGAATTTTTCCAAGTCTCGAAGATTCCTTTGTGGATTCAATGGACGTGCAAAAGTCCTTCCAGGATCCTTCTTTTGCCTTCCGAATCGCTTTTTTATAGCATCTTAGACTATTCTTGTATGGCAGCCAGTTGCCAGTAGAACGTCTCAGGTTGAATAGTCTCCTAGACTCTCTCCTGAGTTCGAAAAGGTCTGAATTCCACCAGGGAGGATATACTTTTTTGCTAAAACTATTTGGACAAGCTACCCTTAGAGCTGACCTCATGGCCTTGTCCAGCTTACTACTTTTAGCATCAAGCTCCTCCACTGACAGTAATTCCTGCAAAGGGTGACTTCCTAGCTTATTGCTCACTACTGTGACGAACCTTCGCCAGTTTGTCCTCCTTGGGTTAAGATGAGGAATAGAGTTATCTAATTTCAAAATGATATCAAAAAGGATCATCCTGTGGTCAGAAAAGGAATGTCCAGCACCTCCTCCCACCCCCTAAATGTATCTGTGCTTGGGAAGACAAAAGTAGAAGTACTACCCCGGTTACACCCTCGTCCTCTTCCAGTTTAAAGGCACATGGTTTAGTCGAATGTATGCCCTGAAGATACACGCCAGCCAGGGTATTGCCTGCAAGCTGGTGTTTTGTAACATGGCTGGGAAAATACCATCCGGCCCCGCGGATTTGTACGGTGAGAAACTGTTGATTGCCCATTCAATCTTTTTGGTTGTTATAAGCTCATTTATTAGCCAAAGAGATGGCAGTACAACAGTGTACTCTTGGGAAATGTGTTCCTACAAGAAGATTAACGGTTTCCGCCGAGCTGCATGTCCATGAACCGTCGTCTTTCCGTAAAAACGACGGGAAAGCTTTTTCCTTTGAGAGAATTTTTCCAAGTCTCGAAGATTCCTTTGTGGATTCAATGGACGTGCAAAAGTCCTTCCAGGATCCTTCTTTTGCCTTCCGAATCGCTTTTTTATAGCATCTTAGACTATTCTTGTATGGCAGCCAGTTGCCAGTAGAACGTCTCAGGTTGAATAGTCTCCTAGACTCTCTCCTGAGTTCGAAAAGGTCTGAATTCCACCAGGGAGGATATACTTTTTTGCTAAAACTATTTGGACAAGCTACCCTTAGAGCTGACCTCATGGCCTTGTCCAGGTTACTACTTTTAGCATCAAGCTCCTCCACTGACAGTAATTCCTGCAAAGGGTGACTTCCTAGCTTATTGCTCACTACTGTGACGAACCTTCGCCAGTTTGTCCTCCTTGGGTTAAGATGAGGAATAGAGTTATCTAGTTTCAAAATGATATCAAAAAGGATCATCCTGTGGTCAGAAAAGGAATGTCCAGCACCTCCTCCCACCCCCTAAATGTATCTGTGCTTGGGAAGACAAAAGTAGAAGTACTACCCCGGTTACACCCTCGTCCTCTTCCAGTTTAAAGGCACATGGTTTAGTCGAATGTATGCCCTGAAGATACACGCCAGCCAGGGTATTGCCTGCAAGCTGGTGTTTTGTAACATGGCTGGGAAAATACCATCCGGCCCCGCGGATTTGTACGGTGAGAAACTGTTGATTGCCCATTCAATCTTTTTGGTTGTTATAAGCTCATTTATTAGCCAAAGAGATGGCAGTACAACAGTGTACTCTTGGGAAATGTGTTCCTACAAGAAGATTAACGGTTTCCGCCGAGCTGCATGTCCATGAACCGTCGTCTTTCCGTAAAAACGACGGGAAAGCTTTTTCCTTTGAGAGAATTTTTCCAAGTCTCGAAGATTCCTTTGTGGATTCAATGGACGTGCAAAAGTCCTTCCAGGATCCTTCTTTTGCCTTCCGAATCGCTTTTTTATAGCATCTTAGACTATTCTTGTATGGCAGCCAGTTGCCAGTAGAACGTCTCAGGTTGAATAGTCTCCTAGACTCTCTCCTGAGTTCGAAAAGGTCTGAATTCCACCAGGGAGGATATACTTTTTTGCTAAAACTATTTGGGCAAGCTACCCTTAGAGCTGACCTCATGGCCTTGTCCAGCTTACTACTTTTAGCATCAAGCTCCTCCACTGACAGTAATTCCTGCAAAGGGTGACTTCCTAGCTTATTGCTCACTACTGTGACGAACCTTCGCCAGTTTGTCCTCCTTGGGTTAAGATGAGGAATAGAGTTATCTAATTTCAAAATGATATCAAAAAGGATCATCCTGTGGTCAGAAAAGGAATGTCCAGCACCTCTTCCCACCCCCTAAATGTATCTGTGCTTGGGAAGACAAAAGTAGAAGTACTACCCCGGTTACAAACTACTAAGCTATTACTCAAAATAAAATCGAAAAGTGACTCGCCCCTGGTATTAATCTCCGTGCTCCCCCATAGGGAGTGTCTGGAGTTGGCGTCGCATCCAACAATTATGTTACGTGCTTCGACTGTCTGCATCAACCTACGGATCTCCTCCGGTGGAGCATCCTCCTCATGCGGCATATATGAGGATGCAACCACCATGCTGACTCCGTCAGCTGCCTCCAGCGAGATTTTGGTCAAATCGGCATAGCTGTGGGAAGAAACAAGAAAAGCATTGTATTTAGATTTTACAAGAACGCATGTCCTAGGCTCACCATCCTCGCGCTTGTAAAAGATGTTGTAGCCCTTTATGGAGAGCCCCTTAATGATGGTTTGCCACACCCAGGGTTTCTGAATAAGGGCGATGCCCACGTTCTCCTCCACCAGGAAAACGGAAAGGTTGTCCGACGCCAGCCGCGAATGCTGGAGGTTAACTTGGACAACCCTAAGACCCATCCTAACTACTGGGGTCCTGGTTCCTGCTCGACGAGCTGCTCCTGAGGAGCCCGCAATATCTTCACCTTGGCCAGACGAATGCCGAATCTCAAGGCGAATTATGCTTTCTCCAGCGGACCAATACTCTCCGCATATCCTCGCTCTCGGTCGTTTTGGTATGTCGGCGGCTGGATCAGCTTTATCTTTAAGCCGACCCCCAAAGTCGCCCAGGTCCAGCAGGCACTTCTCCAGGAAGTCCTTTGACTGCTGGTCCTCGCACTTCACCACCCTGTGACCGCGGAGAACTTCCGCCGAGTCGAAGGAGGGGAGACTACCATCTGAGTTGGCCATCACGAATTGGATTACCATTTCGGACAGCCTCGCCTCGATCTCTCCCCACTTCTCCAGGACGGACCTGCCGCTGTTGGTGGTCTCATCGACAAGAGCAACCTCCAGGTTGCTCCTTACCGCATCGGCAAATGATATTGCCTCCACCCGCGCTCCGGCTGGGGTGGTGGCCTCCTCACCGGTGACCTTGCTCCTCTTAGAGGAATTCGAGGTCTCTTCCATAGGCCTATTCCTCTTTGAGGTGCTAGGGGCCTCTTCCAGAGGCCTATTCCTTTTAACGGTGGAAGTTAAAGATGTGGTGTTTAAGTACGCCCGGTTCTCATCCACCACAGCTTGGTAAATTTTCCGGTCCTCTGCATCCTTGGGGTGAACCGTACCATTTACCCTGTTCCGTTCTATCTTATCCAAGATAGATAGGGCAAGCTGGTACCGTCTTCTCCCTTGGAATGCGTTGGACCGCGCATTCTTACTGTTAGGCCGCTTCCTAGCGGCTTTCGCAGGTTGGTGATGTGTTGGCGTAGTCCTGCTAGCCACCGTAGCTGCCCCGCCAGTCTCTACTGTCTCTTGGCTAGAGGAAAGGAAATCCTCATCCGAGGAATTTTCCTTTTCCCTACGCCGAAGTCCATCAGTCTGTTTAAGGTCCGTTGTCACCGTTTCTGATCGTGTTATTGTCCCTGTCCGTGTGGTTGTCCCCGTCGTCCCGTCCACACTCCCTGTGTCCACCTGAACTCCTTCGTTCGTCTCTTCGTTTTGTTTTTATTGCTCTTGTTGTTTTTGTTGTTGATTTTTGTTCATATTTGGTCCCACGAGTATGCACGGAAAGGGTTGGTCACTCGTCTGCAGAGCCGGCATGCGTAGAGAAGGCACTGATACCTCCGACCTTGCCCGGGCATCGGAGGGGACCGTTCGCGGTCAGCTATTCAATAACCGCCCGCTGACCATTCAGCCCTCGGCACGGATACCTTAACACCTTGGCTTAGGGTGGTACCCAGATGTACTCACCCCTCCCAAGACTGCAGCAAATACGAGGCTATGGAAGTAATAACCTCTTATCGTAAAAACTCTTATTAATAGCTTAAGTTTAATACCCACAACGCATAAACGCCTCATAGGGTCGCCTCTGGTCCACATTTTCTCCGATATCCAGGAAAAGGGTTCTGGTATAATAATAATAATAATTCCCAACGGATTACGCACCATATCCCGCCCGACCGACGTGAGGGGCGCATCCGCATGACGCGCGGATTGTTCTTTCGTGCCGAGTCTTTGAAAGGCTTTGGTTTGTTAATCGTCGAGATCTAAAACTGCTCAGCTGCAGAGAAAACCTCATCACCTAAGTAAGGTAGACATAAAATAGATTAGACAATTAATAAAAAATTAGTTGACAGCGAATAGTAATTGTTAAGAATAAAATAAGAATCAAAGGATATGAAAGCAAATTGTTACTATATATTTAGGATAGAAAGAATTGACTTTTTTATGCTGCATAGTGAGTCTGAAATACAAACGTGCCAGAATGAGAATTATAATCTTGACACAAACAACGAAAAGGCTCATTTAATTCAAAATGAGTTCGGCATTGTTTTGAAAAAAAAAAAATGGTTTAAAATGTCTTAATGGACGAGAAGGTACATTGAAGTTCAGTTTGCTCTAAAGAAACGGGCTTGTGATTTAGTAATTTAATCAGGAAAACAATTCCAAGCATTTCCCTCCGACTAGAAATTCTGTGAAGATTAATTAGTTTTAAGCGACTCGTATACGATGGCAAATTATGCAAGGGATCCCAGTGAAGATCTCTTAAGGCAAATAGTAAAAATTGTTTTTGAACCGATTCTAAGCGATCCACGTTGACCTGGTAACGCGGGTTCCAAATAATAGAACCGTATTCAAGTATCGGTCTGACTAATGTAGTAAAGAGAGTTTTAGTTACATAAGGGTCGCTAAATTCTTTAGACCATCGTTTAACAAATGCTAGAACGCCTCTAGCTTTATTGACTGTTACGTTAATGTGGCAGTTAAAACTGAGTTTGTAATCCATAGTAACCCCAAGGTCAACAAAATTATGCATTTGCTCAAGACTATAATTGGTAATTGTATAGGAAGCTGGCTGTGAAATTCCTCTCGAAAAACGCATGTACTTACATTTCTTTAGATAAAGCGGCATATAATTTAAATCGCACCAAGAAACTAGTGAATTTAGAACTGATTGACATGAAAAGCTTTACATCATCGGCATACATTAACATTTTGGAAAATTCTATTACTGTAAAAATATCATTTATAAACAACAAGAACAGAATCGGGCCCAGATGGCTTCCTTGAAGAACTCCAGAGGAGACATAAATAACATCGGATTCACAATTTTTAAACACTAGTTTTTGTGTTCTGTCACTAAGGTAAGAAGAGATCCAGCGATTGAGACCCGGCTGGAAACCCAAGTGATCCAGTTTATGAATAAGTAAAGAGTGACACACACTATCGAAAGCTTTGCTGAAATCAGTATAAATAACGTCGGTGTGCAGATTTTTTCTAAAGCCTTTTGAGACATGATTTGTAAACTCAAGTAAATTTTTAACGGTGGACTCTCCCTTACAGAACCCGTGTTGACAGTCAGAAATCAAGGTAGAGATAGGATTCGTAAGCTGATTGGTAACAATAGCTTAAAACACTTTTGGGATGGCAGAAAGCTTTGCTATGCCACGATAGTTCTCTATAGAAGCCTTGCATCCGCTTTTATGAAGCGGTAGAAGAAACGACTCTTTCCATGTTGTTGGAAAAACACCACACTTTAGTGACAGATTGAACAAATTGGTAAGGGGTTTGTAAATATTGTTAGCGCACTTCTTCAAGAAGCATGTATAAATCCTAACAGGACCGCATTTAAAAGATTCTTCCAAGGTTTTCAGATAAGAACATCATAGGCGGATATAGTTGGACAATTAATTAAATTGTTCCCATGTAGCTCATAGAGATAATTTAGAAATTCAGAATTGGCGACGGCAGAATAGTTAGAAGTGAAAAATTGCGCAAAGAAATTTGCGATATCTTGATTATCGCTAGATAAAATGTCTTTATATTTCATGGCTCAGGGAAATCCCACTACTTTTCGTTTAGAATTTACGAAATCATAAAATGACTTCGGATTTCGAATAATGTCTCTTTTTGGTTTAGAGAGAGTGCTTTATAGCACTTTTTATTCAAGTCGATGTACCTCTTACGTATAACAGAACACAATAAGTAATGTTTGTTTAACCCCGATTGCTTAAATTTTTTGAAAGAACGAGATTTTCTATTTTTCAGCATCATGAGCTCTTTAGTAAACCAAGCTTGCGTTGTATGATCATATATTAATTTACGCCTAGCAACAAACTTCTCAAATAAGTAGTAAATAGTTTGATTAAAATGTAAAACGTTTGAATCGATATCGCCGATATCCGAAATTAACCCCTTGTTAAAACTCTTACGAATACCTTTCATTTGATACCCATATTGTAAAAATATATGTTAAGGAAACCCTGGTCCAAGTTATGCCCTATATCTCCAAAAGGTGGGCTCGGGACTCCAGCGCCACCCCGCAAGTAAATTTATGGTAGGAACATTTCCCTTCAAAGCGCTGATGCATGTCCCAAACACAAACCAAAACCGAATCGGTAGTTTTGTGGTATACAATGTACAGAAAACGCAAGAAATTGTAAGGTCTCAGCTTTCCGCACCTTGTCAATATTTTGTTTTCTATAAACCTTCCACAAAGAGGTTCTACGAAAATGCTTTTTACAGAATTGAGATAGGTTTATCCGTTTGAGCAGGCATCGCGGTAATACGAAATCTTCTGAGATTACATATCATCACTCTTTAGCATTCCGATGATAAAGAGTTCAGACGCCGTAAACTTGCGAAACGTTATCGACACTGTTGCAGCAGTTCGCGGCTCCCTTCTCTCATTGGGATCAGAAAAGGACATA
Source organism: Sphenella marginata (assembly GCA_951509765.1). NCBI lineage: Eukaryota > Metazoa > Arthropoda > Insecta > Diptera > Tephritidae > Sphenella > Sphenella marginata. The sequence goes on along the minus strand of OX608079.1, from coordinate 44,113,148 downwards.
ATAAATTCAATGTTTATTTATATAGTTTTATCCAAAATAGATACAGATTCGAAGGCTGCCTATAATCAAAAACAAGGGTTTGAAACGCTACCATCGTGGGACGATTGCTACAAGTGGTTAAGTCGTCATTGTCAATATTTAGAAACCTGCCCAAAAAAGGAAATTCCTAAGATATCTCCCCGAGAAAATAAACCAAATGGTAAGCGAACTGCTAACTCCTTTGTTAGCGCTAAATGTAGCTGTTTGCATTGCAAGAGCGGTGAGCACTACGTCAACAGCTGCCCCTCATATTTAACATTATCATACAAGCAACGTTTTGAATTTATCAAGCAGTCAGGAGCTTGCATTAATTGTTTGCGAACTGGTCACATAGTGTCCAAATGTACATCACTTTCTCGCTGCCGCGTTTGTAAACAATCTCATCACTCTACTTTGCATTTTCCCTCTGTTTCAGCAACAACTCCGGAATCCACACAATCGACAAATTCAACAGCAACAAATCAATCGTCATCGGCGTCTGGCTCAACCAATTCGTCAGAAAATTCTCAAGTTAAATCGCCAGTTTCATTAATCACACGTTCGCATAAAACAGCTTTGATACCCACCGCTCTAATTTTCATTCAAGACAAATTTGGTCAAATGCAGCCTGTTCGCGCTCTTTTGGACTCATGCTTAGAATTGAATTTTATAACTGAAGAAACGGCCAAACGCTTACAACTTAAGAGGATCACCTCAGCTCTGGAGGTGTCAGGTATTTGGAGACTTTAGCTGGGTATCTGAATTCGCCATAACAAAACGTATCGCCGCACAACACCCATATGAACTCATCGACACTACTCATTGGCACATACCTCCAGAAATCCAACTTGCAGACCCATTGTTCCACAAGCCACACGCATTGATCTACTACTAAACACAGAAGTAGATTTCGCATGTCTTCAGGATGGCACAATATCTCTTGGGGACGGTCTACCAGTTTTGCACAACGCTAAGTTCGGTTGGATAGTTGAAGGTAAACTCGAACGGGCCTCAAACCCTCGTCCTTTTGTATGTAACGTCGCATTAAGCTCAAAACCACTTGACATTTATCATTATCTACAGCGACTTTGGGAGATTGAGGAATTTGTCCATTCGGCAACAAAATTGTCTGAAGAACAGCGTATATGCGAGCAACATTTCAGTGAAAACGTGAAGGTACAAGGCAATGGGCGTATACAGGTGAGGTTACCTTTTAAATGTTCGCCAAATATGTTAGGAAACTCATTCGAAAACGCAAAAAGGCGGTTTTTCTCCCTTGAGCGTCGCTTACTACGCGATAAAGCTTTAAAGGGCATGTACTCTGATTTCATTAAAGAATATGTGGAGCTTGTCCACATGTCTCCAATAACTAGTCTCAATTTGGAAAGTGCTCATTATATCATTCCACATCATTGTGTTCTCAAGCCACAAAGCACCACCACTAAACTTCGTGTAGTCTTTGACGCCTCTGCGCGTACAACGTCAAATTATTCTTTGAATGATATACTTATGGTAGGACCTACGATTCAACCTGAACTAATAATTACTCTTTTATCATTTCGTTTGCATCGTTATGCATTAACTGCTGATGTGTCTAAAATGTATAGACAGTTTTTAGTTGCCGAGGAAGATCGGCGCTAACAAGTTATCCTCTGGAGACATGAGACACATGAACCATTACAGCTATTCCAACTTAATACCGTCACATATGGCTTAGCCGCTGCACCATTTCTTGCAATTCGAAGTTTGGTTCTTATCGCCCACCTCAATGAGAAGGTTTATCCAGCAGGCGCATCCGCCATTCGACACAACTTTTATGTCGATGATTTACTGACTGGTGCAGAAACCATAGAATAATTAATTTCACTAAAGGTTGAAATCATTGAAGCCCTTTAAGGTGCTGGTCTGTCTCTTACTAAGTGGCATTCAAACTCCACACAACTGTCCGATGATTCTTGTAGCGAAATTGCCATTAAAACAAACGAGGAGGATATTACTAAAGCTTTAGGTACTTCTTGGAAACCATCAGCAGACACATTCTGCTTTCGGTTTGACTTGGCAGACGCCCAACCAGTCACCAAGCGATCTGTCTTATCAATTTTAGCAAAAATTTTTGATGTTCTTGGTTTATTGGCTCCAATTGTTCTTCGAGGTAAAATATTGCTACAAGAGATTTGGATTCGAAAATTGCAGTGGGATGAAACTCTTCCACAAGATTTGCAGAACACATGGCTACAAATCAAGTCTGATTTACAATTTATCAACAACATTCAATTACCTCGCCACGTTGGCACTTCATCAAGGTCACTTAGCGAATTTCAGGTGGCGCGAACTAAAGTCAACGGAATTAACGTCAGTGACGTTAATTCGCACCCCAAAAGCGAATTAATGTCAGTGACATTAAGACGCATGCCAAAAGCGAACTAAGGTCAATATTTTTAGCGAACTAACGTCATTGACATTAATTCGCATTAAGAAAGCGAACTAAAGTCAGTACATTTTTTTTATATTCCAAATTTTCATTTTTCATTATCACCTTCGACTTATGATCATTATATCATGAATCTGGGATTGACTTAGGTCAGATCCCCAATTCGGGGTGTGATCCATGGTATTTATGTGCAGAACTCCTTTCCGCATTGACGGCCTTCGGCCGCGCTTCAAAAAATAACCCTGGGCTACGCCATTCCAACTTCGGGTGGTTGACATAGCCGTGGCTACCGCCACGGTGATGTCCTTCCGCGTGCCACTCTTTTCTCACAGGGTAATGTGATTACAACAACCACATGAAAATGACAGAAAATTCTGAACTTTAACTGCAAATATCTCGGAAACTACTAAAAATATTGGTTCAGCGGAGTTATATTCATGCTCCTGGGACCAAAGCGCGTCTCCTGATACATATCTCAACATTTTTGGTTGTGTATTAGCGCTCTGTACCCCACGTAAACGATTACCCACGTCTAGATTTAGAATCTGAAATGAGATTTCTTTCAACCGTTCAAAAGTTATTTGCAGTTAAAGTTAAAAATGTTCTGTCATTTTCATGTGGTTGTTGTAATGGCACATTAGGCTGAGCCAAAAAAGTGGGAAACGTGGCACGCGGAAGGACATCACCGTGGCGGTAGCCACGGCTATGGCACACACCCGGAGTTGGAATGGCGTAGCCCAGGGTTATTTTTTGAAGCGCGGCCGAAGGCCGGCAATGCGGAAAGGAGTTCTGCACATAAAACCATGGATCACGCCCCAAATCGGGGATCTGACCTAAGTCAAATTTTCGCCTGCGCCGCTACTTCGTCGAATCTCAAACCCAAATGCCTCAATGACATTAATTCGCATGTCCAAAGCGAACTAAAGTCAAAATACTATACGAATTAACGGCACTGACTTTAATTCGTTTTTGGTCATGCGTCTTAATGTCACTGACATTAATTCGCTTTTTGGGTGCGAATTAACGTCACTGACGTTAGTTCGCGCCACCGAATTTCATGGTTTCGCCTCAAGCATCTACTCGAGCTTATGGATGCTGCAATTATGTCCGATCAAAGGTAGGAGGCATATACGAAACAATATTGCTCATTGCTAAATCCAAGGTAGCACTCATCAAGGCACAATCGCTCCCACGGCTGGAGTTATGTGCCGCGCTTTTGCTTAGTCGAATTTGGCAAAAAATTCAAAAAAATTTAAATCAATATTGTTCTAACGTTTATTTTTGGACAGATTCCGAGATTGTTCTTGAACTGCTTCGTAGCAAATAGAGTCTCAGAACTTCAAGAAAAAACGAAAGAAATTATTTGGAAGCACGTCCCGAGCAAGGACAACCCAGCGGATATCGCCTCACGTGGATCAAGCGCCGCCAATTTCTCTGAAACTATCTGGTTCACAGGACCAGCCTTTTTATCAAAGGAGTTTCCAGAATGGCAGGTCAAAAAAAAGATAGACAACGTTACCAACCAAGACCTAGAACGTCGAAAGGCCGTATCTTTCAAGTGTAGTAATAGTAGCAACGAGGGAGTCATCATTAATGCAATAATCGATAGTAATTCATCACACTATCGCTTGCTTCGCATAGCATCGTATGTCTATCGTGCCATCAACAAGGTTGCCTCTGACAAACACCTTCGGCCTGACATGGTACTACACGTTCCACATACAGAATTGGACCAAACTTTCTGGAGGATCGTGTCTCAAATCCAACAAATAGAATTTGCAGAAGAAATTGAATGTCTTCAGAAACAAAAGCAGGTGAAACCGTTTTTACAAAAACTGACTCCTTTCTTGCATGAAATGAATTTCGGTGATCTTAAAATTTCCATTCTCAGAGTAGGAGGTCGTCTGTCAAAGGCACCAATACCGTTTGATGCAAAATTTCCAGCTCTACTTCAAAAGGAACATCGCTTTACTACCCTTTACTTTGAATACCTTCATCGAAAAAATCTACACGCCGGCCCACAGGTTTTCTTAAGTTTAATGCGAGCAAAGGTTTGGGTAATCAACGGTAGGGACATTGCAAGGAAAATAGTTCGGAACTGTGTTCATTGCTTCCATTATAAACCGCGGCTTATGAATCAAATAATGGCAGATCTTCCTGCAGATCGGTTCCAAGTACAAACACCTTTTCTAATATATGGGGTTGATTTTTGGAGCCCATTCGCTACAACTTATCGGATTCGAGGAAAATCTCCTTACAAAACTTAAGTATATCGCAATTTTCGTCTGCTTTGCATCGAAAGCAATTCATGCTGATCTCGTATCTGATCTATCTACTAATAATTTTTTGCTTTGTTTAAAACGTTTCATAGGTAGACGAGGCATTCCACAACGCATTTATTGTGATAATGGAACCAATTTCGTTGGAGCTCAGGCCAAATTGAAGGAGCTACATCATCAATTTTTCAACAAGACAGCAATCGATGAAATCACCAGCTACAGTATCATCACTGGTTTCGAATTTTGTTTTATTCCGCCTCGCGCCCCCGCATTTTGGTGGTATATGGGAGGCAGCAGTGAAGTCAATGAAAAAAATCCTGATCAAAAACATTACCAAGGCTAACCTAACCTACGAAGAATTGCAAACCGTCATATTTAATAGAAGTCGAAGCTATTCTTAATTCTCGACCGCTAACTCCATTATCTGATAAATGATATTGAACCACTGACACCAGGACATCTGCTGATTGGCAAACCATTATTATCCATGCCTGATAAGTATATTGAGAATACCAACTTGTCGTCTTTGACATATTGGCAGCGAGTATCGTACTTGAAACAACACTTTTGGGAGGTTTGGTCGCGTGATTATATTGTCAGCTTACAAGAGCCATCCAAATGGCTAAAACCAGAAGCTAACATCCCAATCGGACAAATGGTCGTTATTCACGAGGATAATTTGCCTCCACAAAAATGGCAACTTGGAAGAATTGTGAATACAATACCAGGATCAGATGGCAAGGTGCGAGTGGTAGACATCAAAACCACAAAGGGCAACGTACGGCGGGCAATACGCAAAATAGTTCCTTTGCCAATTTCTGATTGAAACGCTGGCATTTCAATGGGGGGAGCATGTTTGGTCAGAATCAGCCCACAGTGCCAACTTATTATATCGACAGTCAAATTATATACATACCTCTGAATACATTCTTGTATTCACATTTTTCTCGCTCATCTGTCTTATGTATTTGGATTCTAACCGCCCTACTATTGTTTTTGCCGCTTACAAATTTAAAAAACATACATAGTTACATTTATATTAACGCAGCGTATTGAGTAGCAGAGAACGGCTAGCGAGAATAGGTACATCGAACTCATTGCGGTGCATCGTTTTTTTTGCAAAGACAATAATTGTATTATTCTTTTTTTTAAGTCTTGCACTCAAAATCACGCCATATTACGGGACCATTTAACTTGTATGTATATATGTACAAATTATTGGTCACAAACAGTGATGCCATTTTGGTGCTTTTAGAGATCTAGCTCTTTTTTTTGCCGTTTGGCTCTAAAATTCTGTTTTAGCTCCTAGCTCTTGTTCTGGCCCTTTCTTTTCATTTTTAGCTCTTTTTTGGCTACAAATTTATTTGGACAAATTGTATTGTAAAATGAAGAAAGTTTTTATTTCTTTCATTACCGATGTCGAAATTATTATATTACTTTCATTGTGTACCATGTGGCAACTCAGTTTCCCTAACCGATAACAAATACCTAATGTACCATATGTTTATTTTCCGAACAAGAATCAAAATGGAAAGGTAAGTACAAGTAAATTGTGTGTAAAAAGCACTTCCCTAATTTGCTAAAAATTCTGAACAACCTTACCCCCCGATTCTGTCTTCATGATAAATAATCAGAAAAATATTCCAAGATTTTTGATTTCTGAGTCAGAAATAAAATGACTTCATTTGGCTTTAACGCAAAAATGAAAATTATTTTTGAGTTTTATTTATTAAAAATTAAATATTTTTTTCTTACCTATTTATGAAGCTTGATAATTTTTCCAGAACACACTTATTTTTTTTTTGTTGAGTTAATTATGTATACTTTTTATACGTTTTAAACATCATAATTCTATACTATAATTAATTTCTAGAAAAGTCGTATATTAAAAATTTCTTTGAAAAAATGAACGGGGATGACTTAGAGAATGCTTTAGACTTCATCTGATCCATTTTTAAAATTATTGTCTGTCTGTTTGAACCTAAGGATCTCGGAAACTAAAGAATGATGAGAGTCACTAATGGACTGCTTCAAGCTTAGAAAGGGACCTGCTCTTTGTTTTATCAAAACCGAACGACAAACAAAAAAGATATACTGATTTTTAGGAAGGTATGTACCTATGAAATTTTTTTTCTTACACAATTTTATATGAAGAAAAATTCACTTTGTCAAAAAAAAAACTAAGCGTTCCTCTAAAATTTTTGTTCACTTTTTTCAATTTCAGCTAAATCAAAAATCAATTGCTTAGGTACACTGCCGTCCTATGTGGGTATCAGAATATCTTTAATAAAACTCTAGATAAGGTGTGTCTGTATATTTGAAATTTCTTTGAAAAATGACTGGGGATAACTTGGGGAATGTTTAGGCACAGGTAAGGAGTCAAAAAGAGGGGAGATGACAAAATGTCGAAGTTAGACTATTAAAAAACGTCTTTACTTTAGTTTGTTGCGTAGACATAAACGGGATATAATGGGGGAAAATAAATATTGTTCTGAACCTTCTCAGTCTGTAAATTGTTTTCGCAATTGAGGGTAGCAAGAATTTATTAACTACTTATGTACATACCGAGCAAAGCTGGGTACCCTTCCAGTATGAAATAAATGTAAAAACTTGCATACAAAATACTTAAGTGCTTTTTAGCTTTTTTTTTACATGTTTTGGATTTTCTTGAACAAATCTAGCTCTTTTGTAGCTCTTTTTTTCTCGAATCTAGCTCCAAAATAAATTGTATCCTGGCAACACTGGTCACAAAGAGAGTTGAAGCAAACCTTCGTTTGAAATTTATATTCACTTCAATAAATATAATTGAACGACCAACATCGTTGATTGCGTTTTATTTGGGCTAGTACAGTCAGCTTTACTTGTTTTATAAACGTCTAAAAGCATTTAATGAGCTTCCTGTAGTAATAAGAAACTGTGATGACTTAAATTTGTTCAAAAATAAATTGTACTTGTATTGTCGCACAACTGCTATACGTTAGAGATCTCATATTATGAGTGATAAGTTATCTTTTACTAAAAGTTATTAAAAGTGGTTCAATAAAATTTTATTTGAGCGGGGAGTGACACTTAGTAACCGCTTTACCAATGTGTACCAAGCTCGATGGACGCATGTGGTGGTGTGGGAATGCTGTTTTTGATCCTCATCAGTCGCACTGGACAGCAACTGCTTCTGTTATGTGAGACTTCACGTTTTCTTCGTTTTTTTTTATATCTAACTAGCTTATACCCGTGGGTTTCACCCCACATTTCTGTAAAAAATATGCGATGCAAATAAAGCAAATTACATTTTTTTAACCTTATCACAACTCTTACCGAATTTCAGTGGTCTAGTCTTTTTACTTTTGAATGTCCCATTCATGTTGCGCCAATTATCATTACTAGGTAGATTTTTTATTGTGTTTGAACAACTGCATAAAGCGCGACTATTTGTTTTAAATTTGGGTATCTAAATTTGTTAACTTAATGAACACAAGGGACCTACTTGCATGAGGGATTCTTCTGTTGTCTTCCCTTAAAAACTTTTCATATATTTTAAACAATGGTCATGTACACTAAATACGTTTGAAAAAACTAAAGCTTCCGCATACTATTTGTTGAGATGCAAAATTCAGGCGCGTATATAAATAGTGCAAAAAAGCATTAAAAGCCTCAAGGAAGAACGTTACATTTCAAAAAGTGTTAAAATCATATTCAAACAAACAATATTGAAAAAATGTCCCGAGGCAAAGTTTGGTAACATTTTACGATCGTGGAAAACACTGAACAAGCCTCCTGCAATTATTGCGGTGCTCTTCTTAAACGGATGAGCTCTACAACGCGCTTGTAGAATCACTACAACTTCAAACATAGACTGAGCCATGGAGTGAATAATCTCCAAGATGCAACAAGCAGCCACGTAACTGATAGCCCTGAAGGAAGCTTACAACCAAGCAGGAAAAAGCAACCACGGGCCAGTACATCACTGTTTGCTGATGTACCACCAACATCACCGAATACCGCCAGGAACGAATTAACTGTGGATATGCTGCCGACTTCATTTGTTGAAAACGAAGGATTTAGATCACTCATATCGATTTTGGAGCCCACCTACAAATTTCCTTGTCGGAAAACATTACGGAAACGAATTGAAGCTTTATATTCGGATGAGTTGGTTAAAGCTCAAACTATTATAGGCAAAGTGGATACAGATATCGCTTTGACCACCGATGGTTGGACGTCAAGGGCACTCGATTCATATATTACCATAACAGCTCACTATTTCGATTCCGATTGGGCCCTTAAGAATATGAACTTAAAGACGGAAGAACTGAGCGCTAGCCACACTTCAGAAAAATTTAAAGCATTCATTCTACACTCTACAGAATAGTGGGGCATTGTAGGAAAAGTTTCGGCTATAGTACACGACAACGCCAAAAACATAACAAACGCCGTACGCAGTTTGGAGAGCCAGTCAATTGAGGATGTAGTTTGTGCTTCACACACTCTGCAATTATCCATAAAAAAAGGTATGGAGGTGGAAGGTCTTAGGGACCTTTTAAAAAAAGCTTCCAACCTAGTAAGTGTTTTCCATCACTCAACCAAGAGAAGTACCGCCCTACAACAACTGGGAAAACCTTTACTATCATTGGTCCAAAGTTGCCCGGCTAGATGAAACTCTTGCTTCTATATGATCGAGCGGCTATTAGACCTTAGATCATCATTGGTGGCAGTGCTCGCAGATCGGGAAATATTTGATGTCCGTACAGCTCTTAAATTGGAAATTCTGGAGGACAAGTGGCTTAAAATAAGTGACCTTTCGAAATTGCTCAAACTTTTGGAGAAAGCAACAACTATTTTGTACTCTGAGTCCAAAATAACGATATCTCTGGTTCAACCAAGGGGGTGAAATAACCCAAATTTGTGTTATTGCTCAACCGAATGTGAAATAACCCAAAATTTGTGTTATTGTATCATTTTGAGAAATAAGTCAACATTTTGTTTTCCACATTTAAGCAATAAACCAAAAAAGTGCACATGCACGCATCACAGACTTTTTTGTGTTCGCACCGCACATTTGTCCTATAAATATGTACACTGCAGCATAAGTCCAGTAAAGCTGCGTAGAGTAATATATAAGTACTAGGGTTGCCTATATGCGTGAGCGTGTAAGTTAAAGCCATGAGTAGTGAAGCTAGAGTTGATATATATACTGAACTTTTTTATAAGGTAATGAAAACATGCACCAACTGAAATGATTAGATTTCGGCTTGTATTAAGGCTACAGATTATTTTCAACAACATTTGAAAGCTAATAGCTGCTGCTTTAAATTTCTTTGCATGGATTTTGATATTTTTCTTTTTTCTTTCCTATTTTTGAAAATTCCTCTTCTGGTGTTGCGATCACAATTTTTTATTCTATACTTCATTCTTAGTATGAAAAATACATTTTCTGCTCAGAAAATATACTTTTCCAATATTTTATTCTAGCAGACTACTACTTTTTTAGTCTCTTTCAGATGGAATAAATTGGTCACATTTGTCCTATGAAGACACTAATTGTACCCTTTTCATACCAAAATGGGTATAAATGTATACTACTTGCAGGACACCTGACTTCGATTCTCGGGATTCTCGGTGAAGACAAAAATGAAAATTGTTTGTTTTTTAATTCTTTTAAAGCAAGGAAAATTATTTAAAACTACGCCAGCAACTACTTATACTTTCCAGCGTCTATTTACAGCTTTGCTCTAAATGAGACAATTGGTAATATTTTTCTGGCCAATCTTCAACTGTATGGGAAATATATGTATATGAAAAATTTTTCCATTTAACCCCCTAAAAATTTCATAAGTAAATTAAATTTTTAAAAAATCGAGAAAAGCTTAGAATATAAAATAATCAAAGTAAAAATGTGTTTTTCGTAAAAAAAGTAAAGTTACCGGCCGACTCTGTGTTATTGATAAATTTGTCAATCTTGATAAATAATAAAGAAGAAATATTTTTATCAAGTGTTTTTGAATTTTGCGTCAAAAACAATTTTTTTTTTTACTCGTTGTAGTCTATTTCTTGCGGAATTCAAAACAGTTGATACAAATATTTTTTCCTGATTATTTATCAAGGTTGAAAAATCTATCAAGAGCACAGAATCGGGCTGTTAGTGTCATTTGAAAGTCCGTACGACAACGACGAAAAACTGAAGCTTGACGATATTTGCCGTCAAGCATTGGCGACATGATTATAATGAGAGCAGGGGCGACAGGTGCGAATCATCTTGAAAAGTAGCAAAAAATGTTGTAAAAAGTGTGAAAGAGACATATTCTGTAATAATTGGAACTTATTTTACAAGTTATTTACTCTTCCTTTCGTTTTTATTGTCAAAAAAACCAAACGCCACCATCTGCCGCTTGTCAAAATAGAATTAGATTTAATCTGGCGACAGCGGCATCTGTGATTGATTGCCGCTTTGTCGCGTCGTGTTCAAAAAATTCCTCCCCATAAGAACACGTGTAAAAACAATTTGACAGATGCCGCTTGTCGTTTGCCGTTTTCATTCTGGTTACCACTAATATTGTAGAATTTTGCTTATAAAATCATATCGTGAAAAAAAAAGAATAGATTGTTCCAGAAATGAAGCTGGATTTATAAGCTTAGATGCCGAGGAGGATATGTTATATAGGATTTGGTACATTTCGTTGTTGTTTTTTGGCACAAAAGTAAAAGCAAGTGGCAGAAGCTGGATCATTGCATAAATTTATAAGTGTGTATGTAGGGAAATAAGCGGATGGGTGTGGCTTTGGGAGTTTTATAACAGTGCTGAATAGTGCTGGTGGAGATGAAAAAATAGCTGGAGAGTTTGTAGATTCCTTTGGTAATGAAAACATGTACTGATTCAAGCCAATATACATATGTATATGAGGTAATAAATCCCGCTCTACACTAATTCGCATATATTTGAATGTTTTTTCTTAAACTAATTTTTTAAAACGATATATTTTGAAAAGTACACTTCTGTTGTTACCATAAAAATTTTTTAATTTAAAATAACAGCATCCGGTTCTTCAAGAAAATAGTTGATGTCTTTAGGAAAATTAACGCGATTTCTAACTACTTCGTAAATATAAAATTGAAGAAGCTACAAATTGTGTTTTTACTTTTTGTATATTAAATATGATATATTTCGTAAAAAAAAAAATTAAGAGAGAAATATTGATAAATTGGAATAATTTTTTAGTTATTATTTCTGTAAGGTCTTTTTGTGTTTGTTCCTAATTTTTTTCTCTCATTTCGAACCAATATTTATAAAAAAAAGGTATCGCTTTAAAGGTGTGGTGCGAAATCATTTATTAATTACAGCAGTGCTTTTGTTTAAGCGTATTTTATAAATATTAATTTGTTTAAATAAACCATTGTAATAATCAATTTGTACTGCAACGCCATTGTGAATCAGAGACTTTATCTACTGGGTTGTAGATGTCGCTGAGGGTGGTGGTGAAATTCTATGCGCAAGGCATCTAGTGTACAATAAAACAGTCAGATACTGTAGTTAACAGCTTTGGTTTTTCGTGAAAACTTTTATGAATGTTGTGTTGTTGGAGATTACCAAATAGCTGGAGAGTTAGTAGACTTCTTTTTTGTTTAATAACAAATAAACAAAGCATAATTTTCAAATTTTTTTTTCGCGAGACAGCAGAAATAGTCCATACCAAGATGGCAATATAACTTTTATAAGGACCTATCTATAAATACTGTATGAAGTTGGGTTGCGAAAGTTACTATGGGGAGACTGTTAGCCTATTAATATATATCTAGATACATGTGTATGTACATTGTACATATGTATTTTCTATGTTATTCTTAACCATGGCTAAATTATATAGGTTGCAGTGATCAGTTCAGACTTTTCACGTACATTAAACTCACAAATCATCACGAGGAACTCATTAAATATTTGCGACAAAACCAAAATAGACAAGGGACGACGGAAATTCGTTCCAATATAAATCCAGTATCCACCCTGTCGGAAAACACAACAACCAAACAAACGCATTAAATATCAATTTAAAGTGAATTTTTATTAAGGTAATACTTTCGAGCGTCAAGTGTTGATACACGTCCAAAAATCTCCAGAGAGGATCAAAAGACGAGTCTTGACCTCCGTAACAATACTCGGAAGGGGGAAAAGCAATATTTTGTTTCAGTGAAAAGTTATTAGTGAAAAACCGAAAATTGGCCCAGGTCAGATCCCCAATTCGGGGCGTGATCCATGGTATTTATGTGCAGAACACCTTTCCGCATTGGCGGATTTAGGCCGCTCTAAAAAAAACCCTGGGCTACGCCATGCCAACTCCAGGTGGTTGCCTGAACCGTGGCAACGTGCCAGCTTAGAGCCAACGTGCCACGGTACGCACACTTTTCCACTTTTTTGGCTCAGCCTAATGTGCCATTACAACAACCAGAAATCATTTGTCCGATCGGTCTGAAGCAGGTTTGATATGTGCCCATCAAGGTACCGATGTCGAACCGATCGTGTCTGCCAATGAATATTTGAGCAATAAGACAACATTTTTTTTCCCCCGAGTGGTAATAAAGCAAACCTCGAAATTGTGTGTTATTTCTAATTTGAACGGGAAATAACACAAATTTTGTGTTACTAACGTTTGGGTTATTTCACCCCCCGGTTCAACCTGTTATAAACAGCTTAGTGAGCAAACACCACAGCACGACTTGCCGTGATTCCATTTTCATATGCAATCAGCAATTTCGCATGATTTGATCGATCGTTTCCAGCTGCATACGTTTTCGGATCATCGCAAAGTGAGACCTGCTCACATTGCATCCTTTTTGGATCCACGATACAAAAAATTGCTTTTGGAAAGCTCAGTGGAATTCAAGGAGAAGATTTCCACTGCTACGAATCAATTGTATGAATTGTACTCGCTTTTTAACACAACATCATCTCCAATTGCAGAAAATACATTATCGATATTCTTTTTGGGGCGTAATGGATACTCAGGATGAATTTGAAAGATATGTGTTGGAACCACAATGTGGAGGCTAGAGTTTGGTGGAAGGACCACGAAAAGACGCACGGGATATTGGGACTACTAGCCAAAAAATATCTAGCGATTCCAGCGACTACAGCAAGCTCTGAAAGAGTTTTCCCCAGTTCTGGAAATATTGTTAAACCCTCAAGAAGCAAATTAAAACCCTATCTTGCATCAGATTTAGTGTTCTTGCACCAAAATAGACGAAACAATTAAAAAAGAAATGTGTGATTTAAGTTAATTTAATTATCCTAGAATAAGAGTAATAAATATCCTAAATTTAATAAGCAAAAAAAAACAAGTCTTCGTTCTAATTTAAGGTACTTTTTTGTACAAGTGCATAAATTTTGCATCTTAACACAAAGTACACTTGCGCAAACTTTAAGTTTTCCAAACGTATTTAGTGTACCTAACCATTGTTTAAAATATATGAAATGTTTTCAAGGGAAGACAACAGAAGAACATAGCTACCTGCTACTGCCGGGTGAATTCGCAATCCCTCAAGTAGGTCCTTTGTGTTCATTTAGTTAACGAGTTTAGACACCCAAATTCAAAACAAATAAAATGTACCTACTAATGATCATCCTTAACCAGCCCATTCAATACAAAGAGTTCGCAAGTTTCTGTGACCATACCTACTTACATGCATATGCAAGTAGATATAGATAATATATTATATTATATGAGTATTTAACAAAAATAGGAAGCAGGTAGATAGTATTAGTTCTTCTTCTTCTTTCTTCTTTAAATGGTCATCTAAGAGGTGGTGTGTGTCGATTCTTTTCTCACGGGTTTTCTCCAGGATTTGGCATATTGGTCGATGGTAGATTTTCCAGGTCTGAAGCCACACTGATAAGGTCGAATCAGTCTGTTCACGTCAGGCTTCAATCGTTCGCACAATACGCTTGACAAGACCTTATATGCGATATTCAAAAGGTTGATTCCGCGATAGTTGGTACAGTTTGCAGGATCACCTTTTTTGTGGATTGTGCAGAGAACACTTAGATTCCAATCTTCGGGCATGCATTCATCCAACCATATTCTGCACAGAAGCTGGTACATGCGCTTTACCAGCCCCACGCCGCCATGCTTGAATAGCTCAGCAGGAAAACCATCAGCGCCAGCTGCTTTACTGTTTTTTAACCGGGATATTGCTATTCGCACCCCATTATAGGCGGGTTCTGGGACGTCAATTTCGCCATCTTCGATTGTGGGTTCGGGTTCGAGCTCTTCTCTGGGTTCGTGCTCAATTTCTCCATTTAAAAGGGCAGAGAAGCATCAGTCACCAGGTCGCCGTTCCCGTTCTTACAGGAATTTGAACCGGGTTTGAAACCCTCCGTCATTCGCCGAATTTTTTGATAGAATTTTCGGGAATTATTCCCATTGGCCAGCATCTCAAGCTTCTTCGGCAGCGGTACTGAGTGCTCCTGTGATGTGCTCCCACTGCTCATGCATTCCACTAAGTTGAATTGTGCTCTCAGAGGGCAGGTGTGAGAGGCGGTCTGCAAAATCATTGGCGGTCTGTTGCGATTGCAGCTTTTCGACGTCCAGCTTGCCTTGCGTTTTCCGTTGCACCTGTTTTGTCGTACAGAGGCGGGCACGAATCTTAGCTGCTACTAGGTAGTGATCGGAGTCGATGTTTGGACCTCTTATTGTGCGAACATCTAAAACGCTAGAAGCATGCCGTCCGCCTATCACAATGTAGTCGATCTGGTTTCGCGTTTTTCGATCGGGGGACAGCCATGTGGCTTGATGGATCTTCTTGTGCATAAACCTGGTGCTGGCTATGACCATGTTTCGGGCACCGGCGAAGTCGATCAGCCTGTACCCATTTGGCGAAGTCTGGTCGTGCAGAGTGAACTTCCCGACTGTGGGTCCAAATACAAAGAGGGTACCACCCACCCTGGCGTTAAAGTCAACAAGCACGACTTTGATGTCATGACAGTGGCAGCGCTCGTATGTTTCCTTCAGTTGCTCGTGGAATGCATCCTTTTCCACGTCATCTTTCTCTTCCGTCGGAGTGTGGGCGCAGATAAACGAGGTGTTAAATAATCGTACTTTTACGCGGATTGTGGCTAGACGCTCATTCACAGGTGTGAAGGGCAGTACTCGATTACAGAGTCTCTCTCCCACCACAAATCCCACGCCAAATCTGCGCTTGTCGACATGCCCACTCCAGTAAATGTTACAAGATGGTTTGTTCATATTACCTTGCCTCGTCCATCGTTCTCCTCTATGGCGGTGATGTCAGCTTTTGCCTTTCTCAGGGCCTCAACCAACCGGGCAGCGGCGCCTTCCCCATTGGGGGCCGGACGTTCCAGGTGCATGCCCTTAAATCATTGTCCTTATTTCGTTGGCGGGCGTCGTCATCTAAAAAGGGGGTTCTCATATCGGAGGCTTTTTTTGTTGGATTTCATTGGTACGTTGGTTTACGTGGTGGGTCCCACAACCCGTTCCACGGGAGGGTATAGTATTGGTTGCTTTACGCAAATTAAACTGTTTACACATGTGAACATGAAAATCAGCACGAAACCGTCCATTGCTTACCATAACAAACAGTATACATAATGAATTTCGGCCCTGGCATCTCTTGCGGAAAAAAAAGATATTCAACTCAACGCCATTCGTAAGAGAAAGACTTCTTCTTTAAGATGCTATGTGTGCTTTTAAAAAAAATCTGTCCTTTATAGATATGTAATATAAATAAATATAAATAGGCAAAAGCTGTGTTTTTTGCACATTTACGTTAGGATACCCCAAATGACGTGATAGAGCAATTCTGCGTCCAGATTTGAATTCAGCGCATCGAAAACCTTTAGGAGAGTATGGTCTAGTTCAGGCGCGTAGCCAGAAAAAAATTTCGGGGGGGGTTTTGGCCAAAGTGTCAGTAAATAAGAATTACCTATAAATACACATATATTTATATTTTCACATATTACATATTTATACTTTTATTTATTTAAAATTTTCCTCTTTCTACACGGCTAAAAATTTGAGCCTAAATTTTAAACCATTCATTGGTTTACACAATTTTTAAAACTTTTTCGTAATAAATTCCAAACCTTTCTCAATTTTTTGCGGTTTAGATTTAAAATTTAACCGGGATAAACAAACACTGTACTTTTCGCACAAAATTCATGAGTGCGCCGTAGCTCAGTAGGTAGAGCATTGCGCACTGATTTGGGGCACGTCGGTTCGAGACCTAACATTTTTTAAAAAAACATAAAAAATTTAAATAATTTTTATTAGGCGCATTTCTATGACAACCGTCGTAAATTTAATTCTAAACCAAATTTGGTCATACACCTAGATCAGTATGTCTGCGTTCAAAGGGTTTTTTTGGAATATCCAGTAAAATTAACTTCTTTAGACTAATTTAATTATTTTGAATGAAAGTATGTGCAAATACATAATGAAACTTCTGCAAATCAAAGTTCAAAAGTTTGTGGAAAATTCATGAAAATTTAAGAAATCTCGAAAAAATTTCATCGAAATTTCTAACGTTCTCGTAAATTTTTTTTGATTTTTTTCGAGTATGCAGTTTTGCTGCTCGTTCAATTGTCAAAAGCCGACCAAGAGCATTTTCTTCAATATAAAAATAATACGCTTATAAATTTGTATGGAAGATAATGCACTTGGCTAGAAAAAAAATTGCCAAAAATCGAGTAATTCTTCTAGCGGCTTAAGATTGCTATCTTTGTTCACTTTAATTGAACGGACCACAAAACTGAAAACTCGAAAAAATTTAAATATTTTTACTAAAAAGTTAGAAATTTTTATGAAAATTTGTCGAGTTTTCTTGAATTTTCATGAATTTTCCACAAAGTTCTTAACTTTGAGTTACAGTATTTTTCTTGTTTTTTTGCACATTCTTTCATACAAAAATAATGAAATTAGTCAAAGGAAGTCAATCTTACTGAAAATTCCAAACAACACTTTGAATATGTAGCCCCAAAAAGTTTTAAATCTAGGCTAAATATGTATTTTAGCCGTGTACAAAACAATATTTATTTTTATTGTTTGTTTTCAAATTTTGTGTAGGATTTCTTCAGGCTTTGGCAAGAAGTAAATAGTTGTCGCTTTATTTTTTGAAGAAAAACTGAAGCTTCGGAAAAATAAAAACAAAAAATGAAATAACATTGAAATTCATATAAAAAGCGGAAAATTGCAATTATTCAACATGCAAAACGGAACGTCAACATTTGTTGGCTATTCATGACAATTTCATAGTCAAGAAATACTTGAAAATATTTCTTAATCATTTTCTTTTCAACAGCATACCGGGCTTTCTTTTAAACGTTTTAAATCTTTTTTTGCCAAATTAGCGTCACTTTTTAGTATCACCTCACAAGTATAAGTACAATTTAATTGTTACTTTCTCTGATAATTCAATTAATTTTTTAACTTCTTGTTCATTTTTTTGGTTAAACCTTTGAAGAAGTAAATAGTTGTCGCTTTATTTTTTGAAGAAAAACTGAAGCTTCGGAAAAATAAAAACAAAAAATGAAATAACATTGAAATTCATATAAAAAGCGGAAAATTGCAATTATTCAACATGCAAAACGGAACGTCAACATTTGTTGGCTATTCATGACAATTTCATAGTCAAGAAATACTTGAAAATATTTCTTAATCATTTTCTTTTCAACAGCATACCGGGCTTTCTTTTAAACGTTTTAAATCTTTTTTTGCCAAATTAGCGTCACTCTTTAGCATCACCTCACAAGTATAAGTACAATTTAATTGTTACTTTCTTTGATAATTCAATTAATTTTTTAACTTCTTGTTCATTTTTTTGGTTAAACCTTTGGCAACCGTGACTACAAGAACGAGGGACACTCATTTCTACGATTTTTGCCCGCTGTATTCATAGCTCGAAAAGCAGTTAGTTTGGCGCGAATTTCTTAAAGGGCCAAATGTGTGAACCGTTGCAGGAATTTAGTTGTGACCTCTCAGACTTGCTCTGACAATTGATTAGCGACTACCAATAACTTCTCTCAGTGTGAAATATTATTTAATTTTATTCTTTCGTATTTTCATTATTGCTATTAATGCTAATTTCTTAACAGGGGTTTTAAAGGTAAATAGAGTAATTATTCTAGTACAGACGTATATTTTTTAATTTTCGGAAATTTCGGGGGGGGGGGGGGTTTGAACCGTCGAAACCCCCCCCTGAATACGCGCCTGGTCTAGTTTATGGTCAAATTTCTTGTCGGCCTGTATAATAAAATATTTCAATTTTCCATTATGGGGACAAGACGAAAAATGACCGTCACTTTTTCCAAAACAGCGATTTGGCTATGTTATTTCGGAATTATTTGGAGGATTTGCTGGTGATTTTAAATAACTCATAGCATTCCAAATATAGTGGATTCCCTTCATTTTATTTGATCTCAAAATGAGAAAACGGAATTTTTAGCACACTTTTTCGGTTAAAATGCTCCACTTCTGCACGAACGTAAGTTTTGGACTAAAACTAACTTCTACATGTTTTTAAGCACTAAATTTTGATCAAGTCCCTGTATTTTTGTACCTTTCATGAACATGAAATGGTATTATAACTTTGGTCGATGTTTGTAAGTATGAGAAGAAGAAGAGATAGACCCACCATTAAGTATTTTAGAGATATCTCGATGAAATGTGGTATGGAGCCGCCATTTTGTAATATATTAATCATTTGTCGGAACCAGTAAGATCGGACCAATACAACGCATAGCTCCCATACAATCGATTGTTCCGATAAATGGGTTTTGGCCTGTAACTCTTGCAATCAAAAAGCTAGGAGAGTGAAATTTTGCAGGTTTAGTACATATTATATTTGTAACCTGTGTAGTGAAAATCACCCAGATCCGACCAACAAAACATATAGCTCCCATATAATCGATAGTTTCGATAAATGGGTTTTGGGCTATAAATTTTGCAGTTGAGAAGCTAGGAACGTAAAATTTTGCAAAATTGGTACCTATTATAAATGTGATGTGTGTAATGAAAATCATACAGATCGGAGTAACATAACATATAGCTTCCATATAACCGATTGCTCCGATAAATGTGGTTTGGCCATGTAGGACACTTACAAAAGATATGCGTATTCATGAACGGTATAAAGCCTTCGGCACAGCCGAAGACAGCCTTTCCTTACTTGTTTACTCTCTTTTAACGCCGCCTTAATCATGCGAAATTTCTTCCAAACGAAATAGAAAAATTCATACAAATTGAAATTTTGAAACTCCGGTAGCGACCTCTACAATTATTTTTTTTAAGTCCATCTTAGGGCAGGCCTAATATTTTTCACCAAATTAACGGAAACTTAATGTATGTCAAAAATCCAAGAGATTTTTTTTTTTTTGAAACACTACTATTCAACCACCATTAACCGTAGAAATACAACTAACATAACGCAAACATACAAGATACGTTCGCGGGTTTGAGGGACTGCACGCGAACAAATAAATAAAAATATTTAAAGTTTTAGTTATATATTTTATAACTTTGCAATTTTCTTTTATTTAAACTCATTATTTTTACATTAAACACATAAAACGATGAGGCGATGATATGTCACGATGATAACTACTAACTTAAATCAAATCTCTTTATAGATTTTTTATGAGACCGTTACTCATAAGTAAAATAGATAAAATATTGGAAATCAATCGAGAGTACTAATAAGTACATATTGAGCTATTAAAACTGCGTAATGAGAACATATTGAGTGCATAGTAACTTGGGAATTAGATTATGGTGAGGGAGAGATGAGCATACAGAACTCGCCCACCGTTAAAAAATTCGCGTCTCTGCGAATGACACGCCAAATTTAGAGGTGTAATTCGAAAATTACCAAAGGGAATATTAGGGTAATTATTTTATTATTTAAAAAGGGTAAGAACGTCGGTAATTTTCGATTTACATATTATATATAATAATTTCTTTTTGTTTATCTATTTGACGAATTGTATTACGAAATTTTTTTTTTTATGATATTTAAATGATGTTTTACAATATTATAAAATATAGTAAAATTAGCTTTTAATTTGCATGGGTGTATTTGCAAAAATGTAATAATTTTTTCTTTTAAACTCTTTTTTATTGTTTTTAATAAAAGATACATATCTATGTATTTAAGCCTTCTTTTTTAAATTTTAGGTTTTAACATGCCATTATTAAATTTACATTTTTTTTCAAGTATACATACGTTTAGATATTTACATATT
The DNA here is from genome assembly GCA_951509765.1 of Sphenella marginata. Classification (NCBI taxonomy): domain Eukaryota; kingdom Metazoa; phylum Arthropoda; class Insecta; order Diptera; family Tephritidae; genus Sphenella; species Sphenella marginata. The sequence goes on along the minus strand of OX608079.1, from coordinate 44,092,180 downwards.
CGTTTCGCTTTTTAATTTTTAAGTTTGTTGTAAGTTTAGTTATAAAGTAAGAAATATATACATAGATAGAAATTTTTTCTATAGTTTGTTTTTTCTTTTCATAGGTATAATTTTTTATTTTCTCAAAGTCAATATCATTTCTGTTAATAAAATCTATAGGTTTTACATTAGTTGAACTGTGTACCGAATTATTATAGAAGCCAAAAGCTTTAATCAAAATTTCATCTATTTCCAATGTGTTTTGCCTGTTTTTTAAAATCCGTATTTGTTCTAGTAATGTGGAGTGCAGTCTTTCAACATCTGCATTGCCAGTGTGACTATTTGGCGTAGTAAAATGAGGAATAATATCATTTTCCCGGCAAAATAATCGTATAGACGCGTTGTTAAACTCGTTATCCATTATTAGTTTTTTGGGTTTTCCTAACCATGCAAACCTTTCTTGTAGTTTGATTTTTATAGTAACCATGTTTCTGTCTGGTAATTTATGCACGGATGCTAAATAACTTGGTGAAACTATCTATCGTGGTCAAAAAGCATGAACGAAAACAATAAAATACATCGGTGTGCACTATTTCATTGGGACTGCCAGGAGTCTCTGTATGATTAAATAATTTGTTCAATGGTTTTCTAGCATATTTGCTCTCATTGCATACATCGCAACTGTTAATAAACCTGTTTATAATCTTTTTTAAATTAGGGTAAAAATATTTCAACTTAATTTGCGCATAATTTTCCAAGATACCTCTATGGTTACTTTCAATGTGAACTTTATCTACTATTTCTATCATTTCTTCATTACTCCTGATGTCTAAAGCTTTATAACTACATTTAGTAAATTTAATATTACTATCGTTTGTAAACACACCGCTCTGCTGGCAAGAATAGGTTCAACAAAAATGGGCACAAAAACTGTGAATGAGGTCTTGTCTGGGACCATCCTAAATGTCGCACTACGTTTTCAGTAAAATCGGGACTGCTCGTTTTCGCGAAATATCTCACTTTAACCCTTTAGGAGCTTCAAAAATATACATTTGACCAAAAAATCTTTTCAAAAATAGCTTCTGTATGTTTGTTCGCGTAGGTGGTTTCTATTACTCACATAAATTTACAAAAGTCTCACTTTTTAAAAAAAATTGCAAAACTACTATGAAATAAAATTAATTATTCGTTTTTAGGGCACTAGTTACAGCACCCTGTTTTTGTAATGCAAAAAAAAAAAACAAAAATTCTCCTTATGATTTTTTTTTAAGCTCAACACGAATCCGTTGTCCAAAAATGTCCATCATGTCCCGTTTCTGAGAAAAAATGCTTTTAGGCCCCAAAATTAGTATAATTTGAACAAGCCCCCTGTGCTCTGGGTGCTCTTATAAGATTTGAATATCAGCTCATATATAAACCAAGGTTTAGGAAACATTATCTAAGATAAGAAAAAATTGTAGTATGTCGCAATTATTTTATACAGATTTTCAAAGTTGGCCGAAATCACAAAATCATGTTTTTGGTACATTTTTGAAAAATTATATAAATTTACCCCGATCTGCCAGAAGCTTTTTACATACCAGAAAATATTGCATGGTTTCTAGTGTGTCAATGGTAAGAAAATCTTTTTATTGCCACTTACCATAAAAATAATATCTTCATTTATTACAACCTCCCTTCGGTAAAATATTTATTTTTGTTCTTATTAATTCCTATACAAAATGAATGCTGATGCTGAAAATATTACATAGAAATTTTGTCTAGTTGTAACGAACGCGGGGTGGTAATAAATGAGGATATTATTTTTATGGTAAGTGGCAATAAAAAGATTTTCTTACTATTGACAGACTAGAAACCATGCAATATTTTCTGATATGTTAAAAGTTTGTGGCAGATCGGGGTAAATTTATATAATTTTTCAAAAGTGTGCCAAAAACATGATTTTGTGATTTCAGCCAACTTTGAAAATCTGTATAAAATAATTGCGATATACTACAATTTTTTCTTATCTTAGATAATGTTTCCTAAACCTTGGTTTATATATGAGCTGATATTCAAATCTTATAAGAGCACCCAGAGCACAGGGGGCTTGTTCAAATTATACTAATTTTGGGGCCTAAAAACATTTTTTCTCAGAAACGAGACATGATGGAAATTTTTGGACCACGGATTCGTGTTCCGCTTAAAAAAAAATCACAAGGAGAATTTTTGTTTTTTTTTGCATTACAAAAACAGGGTGCTGTAACTAGTGCCCTAAAAACGAATAATTAATTTTATTTAATAGTAGTTTTGCAATTTTTTTAAAAAGTGGGACTTTTGTAAATTTATGTGAGTAATAGAAACCACCTACACGAACAAACATACAGAAGCTATTTTTGAAAAGATTTTTTGCTCAAATGTATATTTTTGAAGCTCCTAAAGGGTTAAAGTGGGATATTTCGCGAAAACGAGCAGCCCCGATTTTCTGAAAAAGTAGTTCGACATTTAGGATGGTCCCAGACAAGACCTCATTCACAGTTTTTGTGCCCATTTTTGTTGAACCTATTCTTGCCAGAAGAGCGGTGTGTAAATAAAGTTATTAATTTTTCTTGAAAAACGTTGTAAAGGTTATCAGGTAATTCCGAATGAATTCCTATTGTTCCTTTCTTTATGTGCCATCTGAATGAATCACATAAATATGTAAGTGTTGTTACTTATATCGCCTTCTGCTATGTATATTACAACGTATTTATTATATAAAATTTCTGTCTCTATGTTTTTGTTACGAACTAGTCGAATTTGGGTAGTATATTTGTTGACAATTGAATCAGAAATAAGGAAATGGTCATTTTGATTTTCGAGTGCTGAATGCACTGTATCTATAGAGTTCTCAAACAAAGACTTTATGTCTAGGTTAACCTCGTTATCAATTTGTTGTCGGCTGAGAAAGTCGGCCACATTATTTTCCTTACCTCTGAGATATTAAACTTCGAACTCGTATTCGGTGAGCAAAGTTTTCCAACGTAGAATGCGTGCGCTTGGATCTTTCATAGAATACAGTCATTTTAAAGGCTTATGATCCGTTTGTACCAGGAATGACCGCCCGAACAAATATGGTCTGAAATGCTTCACCGCCCACACTATCGCTAATAACTCTTTTTCCAGAGTATGGTATCGTTTTTCGATTTCGTTTTTGGCTAAGGACCGCGCCTATCGCAACATTGCTGGCATCCGTTGTCACTACAAATTTTTTTGAAAAATCAGGAAATGCTAAAACTGGGGGTGAGGTCATTATAAGCTTCAACTTATCAAAAGCTTTAATATATTTAATATCGTTCATATCGATTTTTTTATAGGAGCGGCTACCATAGAGTAATTTCTGATGAATTTTCGGTAATACCCAGTCAGACCTAAAAAGGACTGGATTTCTTTGACAGTTCGTGGTAGCTTTATTCTTTGTATACGTAGCTTCTATCTTAATACCTTACGGAGTAATGATATGCCCTAGAAATTCTGTGTATCTTGAGAGAAAGTTACATTTTTCGAATTGAATTTTCAGGCTGTTTTCTGCTAACCTATTAAATATTTTAATCAAACTCTCAAAATGCTCTTTTATGGAGGTGGAAAATATCAATATGTCATCCATATAAATTATGCATATTTTATTGATATAGTCGCATAGAACTGTATTCATCATACGCTGGAATGTAGCGGGCTCGTTTTTTAGGCCAAATGGCATACGGGTAAATCCATAATGACCGTTTGGACCTGAAAAGGCAGTTTTTTCTATATCGTTTTCGCTCATCAGAATTTGGTGGAATCCCTTAGCCAAGTCGATTGTGGAAAAATATTGCGCTCGCCCTACCTTTCGAACAGTGATTCTACGTTTGGTATAGGGAACTTATCATCGATTGTAAGACTATTTAGCTTACGAAAATCTATTACCAAACGCCATTTCTTTTTACTACCAGGGTTGGATTTTTTCTCCACAATCCATAATGGCGCGTTATAGGGAGACCTGGTGTCTGACTGTTTCTAAGGCTGGTAGATATTGGCCATCTTGGAAAAATATGTTTTTATATTTCAATATAAATTGCTTTAAAAGCCGCTGATCCTCAAAGTTCAAATTTTTTTTAATTAAAGCATCTGTATTAAAGCTGCTAACATCTAATGTAAAGTTATCTGGGTAAGTGTCTGTCTGAGAGTAATAAGCATAGAAATCCTTATCATTGGCTAAGTATGTGTTAGTGCAGTTATCGACGAAAGATATAATTTTATTGTTGACGTTCATGACTTTTAATGAAAAATCAATTTTAATTTTTAAAGTGATAAGAATATTCAAACCAAGTATGCAATGAAAAGGTTTGTTAGTAAATTTTAATAATTTAATGGACATTGTCTCTTCTTTATTACTGGCAAACTCTAAAGGTATATTGACGATGACTTCGTCTAATATTATATCAGACGCAAAAAGAGTTTTTACTAGGATAGGTTTTTCTAACGCTCTGCGATGACGAAAGTTTTAAAATATCTCAAAATCTCCTAAAGTGGCTGCTGATCCGGTATCTACTAAACACCTTACCACAGTATTATTAATTGTTAAATATACTAGGGGTAAGTTGGTTGAAGAGGAGAAAGCTTAAAATTTTCGTATTTTTCGATATTGTCCACTTCCATTGGCACAACAGGTGATTGTTGGTTATATCTCGCATTGTTATGAAACCTGCCAGAATTATTTCCGTTTCTATAGTTTCTTTGGTCATTCAATTTACGACTATTTCCACTAGCGTTATCTCTACTATAACCGTTACTATTAGAATGGGGATTGGTTTGGACGTACTTACCATAACCATTATTAAAGTTGCCAGAAGGATTATTATGGTAGTTATTAGCATGGTTTTGATTAGCACCAGGCTGTGTGTTGTAATTACCCGATCTCTTTGAGTTGCCTCTAGTAAAATGTATATTATTTCGATTGCCGCTATTTGCATTTTCAGTTTGGTCAAACACATTGGAATTATTAGAAAATTTGTTTGGAAGACTATACGGATATTTATTATTTTTTGCATAGACAGCTGTGTTATTTACACTTTTATTTATTTTAAAATCTGTTAACATATTATTTTCTAAATAATACGTAAATGCTTTTTCCATATTAGTAATTTGATTTCGCAACAACAAAGTTTTTACGTTGAAGGCCAAAAATTTTAGATAAATGTCAAATATTAATTTTGAATTATTATGTGGCGTATACAAAATGTCATTTTCTCCTTCCAAATAATATTTAGTGTTCATTGACAATAAAATAGATCCAAGCTTACCATGTAAATCTTTAACATCTATGGCCCTAATGTTCATCGCCTCATTTCTTAAATTTAAAAAAGTTGTTTTTATACCAAATTCTTCTTTTAATTTGTTTAGGATGTCGTCAAAACTCGGCTCATAAAGTGGCTGGTGTAAAGCTCGCCCTTTCAGTTTGTTGCACAGAACTTTGGATATAATGTATTTTTCTGCAACATCTCTCAAATAGTGGGTTAGTGTAAACTCACTTTTTCCGTCAAAAAATGATATACTTCTTGGTTCTCTTAATGCCTCTGCTAAGTTTAATGCCACTTTATGAATTTTGCGATTTTCACTTGGTTTGGTTGTTTATTTATTTGTTTTTATTCAAATATTTATTTTGTTTTTTAATATCTTTCTTTTTGCTCAGTTAATTGTGTTTGTTTTTTTTTTTTTTGTTTTGAATTTATGTGGATCAAAAGTCTCAGTTGATTATGTTTTTAATTTCGTTTCTTTGTTTATTTAAAATGTTTGACAGTGTTTACAGCATGTTGTTTATGACATTAATACAGGCAACATTCGTAGCAACATTTAAAATGTTCGATGGTAGTTACAACATGTATAACATAACAGCACACGAAGTAAAGCAACATACAAAGAGTATGTACCAAAGATTACTTGATACGAAACTCTCTCATTTCGGTCCTCGATTATGCAGTGTTGCCTAGTTTTTTATGTGTGCGCTAGTTGGCAATACTACACAATCGAGGACCATCTGACATTAGATCAAGCATCGGCGCTTCATAGATCTTAAGATCAGACAAACATGTTACGCTCTTCACACAGACAGGTTGCGC